>CM040239.1:135177892-135197187 GCA_022545495.1 Chrysanthemum lavandulifolium
GCATCTTCATTGTCCACATATCATACTCTTCCTTTTTAGATAAGGAAACTTACCATTCTTGTTGGAAAGACTAAGTTGTTGCATAGAGGTGGTGTTCTTCTTTGTTGTTGGTGACTTGGTTCATCATCGGTTCGGGCATGGTGAATGTATTTTTGGTTGTATGGGGTGAGGTAAAATATGGTTCTCGATATCGTAGAGACTTTCCGAGGCTCGATACCACTTGTTGAATACAAAAGACCTTGATAGATCTTGAGCACTCGTAGATCGTTAGTGTTGCTTATGTAATCATAAGCAAACTAATAGAAAATCTCTACAACTCGTATTCTTTAGCGGAATCTAAATACAAGCTGTTATAACTAAGAACACTTAGATCCTCTATGGATCTTTTATTAACTGAAACTCTATGTTTCGAATGAATGACTATTACATACTATCAAGTTCCTTTTATAGACAAGGAACCCTAAACTATTTCTACTCAATCGACTAAGCATGCAAGCATGCATTTAATGGCTAAACACTAGACAATATTGAGCAGTACAATAATACCCATGCTAACCTCGGGCAGTTCAAGAATAATGATGGGTTAGCATGTAATAAATAAAGCACATGCAGATCCTAGTCAGCTTCCACCCTTCAAATAGAAACACAACACGGCTTTTATACTTGTAATCTCTTCTTGATTTTGTTTCTATTTATTGAGAATCCTTGGCGAGTGTGATGAAATCCTACTTAGCATAATTCCCAACAGACAACACTAAGCGTAACCCAGGAGTTACCGAAGTGACTATTGTCGTGGCATTTGATGTTGACCACAGGTAGGAGTTTCCATTCAATCACCGAGGATCACGGTTGTGAACCCCTCATAAATGTTCTCGACAGTTGCTAAGATCATGAAGGACTCTAGAATGTATCACATGCGTCCTTGTTGTCGAACAACAAGTGATAAAATGTCAAGTGTTCTAAGAGATCTTTTGATGAATTTCATGGCTCTAGACTCAATAGTGCTCTTTGGTTTTCCTAAGCGGAGACTAGGGAGAGGTCTCCTTGTTCAATACCGACAATCTCTAAGAGAAAACCGATAGTTTACGTGGGGTTCCTGTGAGAATGAAACAAGCTTCATTGAGAGAAACTTGAGTGGCTAAGAAGGTTTAGTGCATCGTCCTTTGGGTCCATGACGACTTTGATCTTCATACCGGTGTCATCTAGTGACAACCAAGAGCATATGTATTGAACCCGTTATGCGCCTAAGTTGAATAATTTGGAGGCTATTTATTATCACCCTTTTCAAGACATTTTTTAATTCTTCAACTCCTTCTTTCTCCGATTCTCATTTTCTCCTTTTTATAATCATACCTAAGGACTTCTAATTCTAACTATTGGTGGTGTCCTTGGGTAGATCCCTCCGGCTCTGGCGGATCATAGGACGGTTATTTTTTAACCTTAGTCACCTTATAACTCCATGACTAACCTATGTTGCCATAAAACCATTTTCATAAAATATCTCTCAAAGTGGTTATGAGTAACAACATTTTGTACCACCGAAAGAGTTTTATATTTTGCGAATACTCCCCCCTCCACACGTGCTTAAGTATTTTGACAAAATCTGCACGGTGAGAGAAAAGCGCACTTTTGAATTGATCGACTCAAGATAGAAAATTCCCAGCGAGATACGGTTACATCATGACTAGGTCGACTTGAAGTTATAAACACTCCTTGGTGAGGATGTTTGACCCGTCAAGGTTCATGTCGCCAAGAATTTCTCGGTGGTACATTCTACTAGGACAAGTCCTTTGCGAGATCGTTTACATCACTAGCGAACTAGCTTGAAATTATTACACATCCCGGACAAGTCTTTTCGAGTTACTAACATTTAAGAGCTCGTCAATTCATTGGTTAAGTCTTTAGCACGAAGATTCAATAGCAATTCACAACATATTTCTTATCACATAATTTTCTCCCCTCAAAATGGCATATAAATGTTATTTTTGACGAAATTTTGATATCGAATATGTCCATTTTGAGTTTTGTGGGAAGATTTCCATGAAGAACAATTTGTGAACAAAGTTTTAATCAAATACTCCCCCTTAACAAGTGATATTAACTTTTGAGGTTTTGAAAATCATAAAGGGAAGTACTTGTTCTTTTGAGCAAAACTTTGAAAAGTGAAAGTTTTGATAAGTCTTACTCAAAAGTAAGAAGCTTTCGCTCCTTTTTTAGAAGGATTGTGGCACTGATGCGTACCACAGGGTCCTTTCATTACAAGAACGGGTTGTACACTGTTATATGTGCACAAGCCATTGTCAAGTATAGATCAACACATCCAAATATTAATGAAAGAAACAAATCATGGAGTACCAGGAAGTCCGTCAATAACACGGGAGTTCTTTACGGGCGTTGATAACTTTGTTAGAGATATGTTCGGCGTCCACCCACGAAACTCTCAAAGTCCTCATCGGTCGTGACGAAACAACCTTTCATCAATCCTTGTAATGATCTTCTTCGCATCCTCTTTCCTAGAATTCCACCTTTTCTTTGACCCTATGCCTCATGAATCTCCTTTAGCGATAAGCTAACCCGTCCGAACCTTTTTAAGGTGTGATCACAAAACTTGTGAAGCTCCTTGCATGCCATGAAGCAATTACGGTGAAGTTCACCTGCGGTAAACTACCCCAAACATTGGTCTCTTAAGGATGGTGTCTTGAGGCGGATGGTTGATATCGGGAATGTATAGCTTTGGTGGTGTGAGATTAACACGTTTTTTATATGATTCCACGGCAAGTTGAAGGTCTTCAACACTTTCCCGGATGACGATGCTTCTGATGAATATTAGCAATGACTTGATGTACTGGAGCTGGATGTTGGTGGAGAACTGTCGCATTCGACCTTGTACCTTAGCAAGATACATGTCTTCAATGTCATTGAGTGACAATCTCGGAAAATCCGCTTCAATAAATTCATATTCCTGTTCGTCTTGGCGTTTTACTATGATTTTCTTTAGGAATGAGTAGTCCCACTTGGTAGACAGGCTAACATGCATTATAGCAACGATCCATTGGTCATTGTACACCTCTTTCTTGATTTGAGTACACGCGACACGTAGTAGATTCTTCTTCGTTCGGGCCAATGATGAATTCCATATAGTGCATCGAGGTCATACTTTACCACATTATCAACGAACATATGTGGCTTCTTCCTCGATGGCCATATTATTGGAGAAGATTCTTTGTAGGAAAGGGAAAGTGAGTGAGGTAGCGTATTTCTTGCTTACATCGCTACCATCTTTGAAGGAATTCGGTCATTGTTGAAGAAATATCGGTAGGGAATCTTGATTGATCGAATCGGCCAATGGTGGGTAGTGGCTTTGTCCAATCGGTGTAGTATGGAGCCTTGTCAGGTCTGGTGAAGTCGATATTGGATTCAGGGTTGAGCCAATCAATGTTGTTGGACATGGCTCGTGCAATGTTGTCGAGATGATATTCGACTTCAATTGCACTGTCGGAGCTGTCCTTTAGCAGTTGAAAAGCTTCGTTCTTGATGCGTCTTAACTCTGCTTTCGTCATCTTCTTCACCTTGAACTTATCTTGAATTAACTTGGCATACTCCAGAGTTTGACCATCTATCGGTTCTTGGCCTTCCGGTAATTGAGGGGTTGCATCAACAAGCTTTGAAAACCAGTCATATTCTTTAGTTTCATCTTCATCTAGCCATGATACAACTGATGTTGACTGTTTCTTCTTTGGCTTGGAGGATGATGTTGGTTTCTTAGTTGATGTAGAAGAAGGAGGTTGTTATTGGGGCTCAGGAATCTCCTCATCATCACCACCAGTATATTCAAAGTGATCACCAGTTTTCTCCGTTGGTGGTGGAGACTCAGAGTCCTGAGGTTTGTCTGTAGCAGGAGGATGTGGAGAAGATCTTCTAGTGGTGGTGGTCCTTTGGGATGGTGGAGGCATAGATGATGATTCGTCATTTTTCTTCTTACGTTTCAGCTCGGAATCCTTATCCACATCATCATCGTCTCTTGGATGCTTAGCCCTTTAAGCTGACTCTTTGCATGAAGTTTTGAGTTGATATTCCAGCAATGCCTCAAATAGTTTAGCTTCGTCAGAAGTAAATGTTGCGAATCGTTGAGACATTTGTAAAACAAGCTTGAAATCAATTATGCATCGGAGACAACCGTAGGTGGATGGATTGATTTGCATTGCTACAGGAGTAGATTGCATTGTTTGCTTGACCAATCGCATGAGATTAGGATAGAGTTGTCTGCGAACATCTCTTGTCACTCGAGGGACGGTGTCGAGAAGAAACTTGTGAGTATATTCTCTTATCGTCTTGTCCATTTCCCCTTGGATATCTCTATTTATTAACTACTGAATCTGTTCCCTTTCTCCCAAGAACTCGTTTATCACAGTCTAAAGTAGATTGATTTTGTCCGCAAGCTGATTCAGTTTCTTGTTGACCATGTTTTTCTTCCTTACTTGCCTGACAGCTTTGACAATCTTTGTCTTAGCACGTGATGCCCAAGTATCGGTTGGTTTCTTAACCGATCTGGATGTGAATCTGGTGGTAGCGTCTTTGGATTGTGGTGGTGATGAATGAGATGATGAGTCAGACGAAGATGAGTCATGAGAAGGTTCTGGGTAATTTGGTGGCTCAGAAGTTTGTTGCGGGTTATGTTCAGGACTATCTAGAAGATAATCATCAGCTGCTTTTTCAGCTTTAGCTTGTTCATCAGCCTTAACCCTAGCCTCTTCTATTGCTTTAGCTTGAGCTTCCTCTTCAGCTTTTTCTTTGGCAGCTTCCTCAACATCTTTGTCTGTGACCATCTCCTCATGTTCTTGTTCTTCTTCTTCCTCAAAGGAGCGGGACTTCATAGGATTGTTGTTCTTTGTTACATTGATTCATTAGCGGTGGCACCAATTAACTTATCGGGTTGATTAACCACATCACGAATTGGTATGGTAAGTCGCCACCACTGGAACCTCCGGGGCCTCTAGTCCGTTGAAGATTAAATTCCTTTGAAACATGTTGTAGCTTTGAGATTCTTGATGTTTTTTACGTAGTCTTTATCCTCATCCTTTGGTTCTTCATCTGAACTCTCTTCTTCTTCCTGCTCTTCTACTGGAGTTTTACCCTTGTCAGATTTAGGACTAAGAGGTTTTTCTACTGTTGTCGTATCATCTGTAGCAGTTTATGAGTAGTGAACCTCTTCATCCGTGTCAGTATCCTCGGAGTCCTCGTCCTCTAATTTTGGTGCCGGTTGTGGATTAGGAATAGCAACCTTAGATGGAACTTTCTTTTGAGGGTATGAGTTCTCTTTAGATACTTGCGGGTACTCGATTAACTTCTTGCACTTCCAAAGACCGCCCGATCTCCCGGTCTTCTTGACTGGTATAGTGGAATAGTTTTCATCAATGAAGCCAACTTTTCCTGATGCTACTGCTTCTTGATACCGTGAGTATGATTGAAGTTGCTTGATATCATCAGTGAGAAGGTAGTCAGGCAAAACTGCACCTTGTTTCTTTGTTGTTGAGTCTTTGAATCTGACAACATTCAGAGTAGGCTCAAACAACGTGGAGTGATGGTTGGGGTCATTAAGTCTCAAGGGAATGTCAGTTATTCCGAATATCCTTTGGATCAACGACTTAGTATATCGATGTAGGGGACCTTGGTGCGAGCTTCTTGAGGTAAGACATCATGTCTTCCCAAATCGGACTTCATGAAGTCAATATGCATCTTGTTGACCATGCCCCGAATATCTGTAGTTCCATGAGCTTAGGATGCTCATAACCGCTATCTCTGCCGGATCGAGACTTGGCGATCATGATGTATAAAGTTCTCCATGGTGAGGGATGTTCTTTAAATCAAGCGAAGAATGTTTAATCTTGATCCAAAGCACTTCATCATAGCCATATTGACCATGAATTGAAGTGTAGCCTCTTGATGGGTGGCAACATGTTCAAGTGAGTTTGGATAGCGGGGCGCGAGAATTGCTCTTAAATCGACAATGATGATGGTGACTTGTTTGTTGTTGAGAGTCACCATGACAACATCTTGACCATCAACTTTCTTCATTGTGTGCAGGCGATGGATATAGATTCTTGATACGATTCTTTGAGTTAGTAAGCATGTTGTGGTAGGGATGAGTCTTCAGAATATCCACAGCAATACGGCATGAAGACTCAGAGCATGTGAAGTTATCAAAGTCCACTTTGAGGTTATTCTTTCCAATCTTCATGTTGTAACCGGTAGGGAAAATATCTTCCATTGTGAGTACGTTTGGTGCGTTAACATTTTCCATTGTGACTTCCATATTGTTATCTAAAAGAAATTGAGCCAAAAGAACCAACATATCGAAAGACATTACGTTAGTCAAAAGTTGATTTTAATTGTCCAATTATTGAATATTTTATGTTAATGAATGTTACGAGTCCAAAGTCACTTGTTTGTCCAATAGTTCAAAGTAGTCGTGATAAGTTTCGTGAGTTTATTAATTTTGAATTTTAAAGTCCAAATTTTCACTCATTCACACAACATTTTAACCATTATTGCTTATTAGTGACATTTTGGTTTTGTGACGTTATGAGTTATTTATTTACAAGTTTGTACGCGTAACAATTCATAATTATGCTTAAAATAAGGCTTAGCGTAAAGTTACAAGCTTATCGTAAGCAGTTGTGACCATACGGCGTAGTCATAAGCTTATGCGTGGGAACTCCTCTTACGCCGTGGTAAAGAGCTCTTGGCATCAAGCTTACGGCGTGGCGTATGTGGGAGCTTATGCCTAAGGTTTACTCGTGAGTGAACCTTATCGTGAACTCAGTTCGCATATCCTTCACAGGATCGCTTGGTCCCATGTAGAACCTTACGGCGTAAGAGTTACGGCGTAAGATTTCTCTTCGTGTAACCTTCTACGCGTAAGATAATCCTATCGTGAGTTCCATTTTAACCTTGATTATGATATTTCACGCGCAAAACCTAAAATAAGTTCATCATAACATTTTCATTAACATTTTATTCAACCTCTATCAATCTCACATGGAATCACACATTTGAGAATGGTTACGTAGATTACACTTATGCGTAAACTAAAACCCTAAGGATTCAAATCTTACGAATAAGAAATCCAGCCATAGAATTAGCACCAAATTAATTATGGGATGTCTTAGAGGCTATGTGATATGTTTCCAACAAGTTTTAACATCTAACACTTCAAGAATCAAAAGTACCTAATTATGACGAGACTTAAACCCTAAATTTCAATTATGCAAAATTAGTGTTTCTGGGTAAGATTCAAGGGTGTAATAGGTTAATTAAACATGTTTCAAACACATTATAAGCAACAAATTATCCAGAAACTCTCACAATAGAAAACCCCAATTCACGCATAAACCCTAAATCATGAGAAATGATTTAAAACGTTTCTGGTAAGATTTCATGATGAAGATGGTTTTAAAACATGATATACACTTTGAAAACACACCCATTTCATCAAAATCAACCAAGCGTGATCATATGATCTTATGCTTACGCGTAGAACACATAATCACTCTTAGAGTAAAATCAAACCGTTGGATTTGTTTAATATTGAAAACCATTGTTTAGAATCACACAAGGAAGCTTAATACACTTACAAATTTGGAGTTTAACATACGGATTTGAAGTTGAATTTTATGCGTAGGATGAAGGTGGTTGGGATATTAATGAGTGTAATAAATGTTAAGTATTTTAGGTGGAAGGGTTTTGTTAAAAATAAGTTTAGACATTTGACAAATATGGCCCCTCCACCTCAACCATTTTCATCCATAGCCCATAACTTCCATTTTGGTTAATCAAAGCATGATATTTGGAAAGAAACTTAACGACACTCCCCCTCGACTTTAGAAATAGAGAAATTTTACAAATTTGAGTCCGAGGAGTGTCAAGAAACAAGAAACGTGTCCACCATTATCAAAGATACTACCAATACTGGGTAACATGCAAGTACAAGGTTTTATGAAACATAAAATATTTACTTTTTCCCCCTCAACACTTGTTCGGGAAAATTGTGAAAAAATTGATAGAACAAAGTGTTGACGGGAGATTTGTACTTGCAATGTTTGAAAGAAATTAGATAGAAGAATATTGTTGGATTTTATCAGATTTTATATTTTTCTATTTTGTTTTTGAAAAAATATTTACAACAGAGGTTTTGGTGTTTGACTGGTTTTAAGATTGTTTTAAAAATTCGTCTAGTTCCTCTGGAGTCAAACACCTCATACCAATCCGGTGGACCAACTCAGTAAACCTACCAGGAGCTAAGGCTTTGGTGAGAAGATACGCCAGTTGATATTCAGTACCCACAAAATATAATTCAACGGTACCCTTTTCCACATGCTCATTGATTAAATGATATCGAAGATCGATGTGCTTTAATTTTGAATGTTGAATGGAGTTGCACGAGATTGCAATAGCACTTCGATTATCGCGGACATCGGGATTACATCAAAAACGTAACCATAGTCTTTGAGTTGTGTTCTCATCCAAATGACTTGAGCACAACACGCCGACATGGCTACATATTCTCGCCGGTTGAGGGCGATGTACAATCCTCGCTTCTTCGATTGCCATGACACCGTTTATCACCAAGAAATTGTAGTGCTCTGTTATACTTTTCAGAATCTAAGCAACTGCGTGATCGGTATGAAAAGCTATTAGTTCAAAACTAGAGTCCTTGAATACTAGATCCCAAATTAATGGTTCCCTTGATGTATCGGAGGATTCTTTTAGCCTCGTAGAGGTGAGTTTCATTAGTCGCGATCGATAACGAACAAATATATATAACAAATACAATATCGGTCTCTTGGCTATTAGATACATGAGAGACCCAATAATACTTGGTATTTGATAGGGTCAACCAATTTCCATGCAAATTAGCGTCCGGTTTCTTAGTATGTGCCATTGGTGTGGCATAGGTATCACATTTATATTCCATGTTTGTTTAAAATTTCAAGAGCATATTTGGGTGACTCGAGAAAAATACCACGGGGTGATTGATGAACTTGCGGTCCTAGAAGGAACGTAAGTTCACCCATCATGGACATTTCAAAATGTTTTCATAAGTTTTGAAAAAGCGTTTGAGTACTTTAGATGTGTTGACCCAAAATGATGTCATACACATAAATTTGAGCGATTAAAATGTGTTCCCGTGATATTGTATGAATAGTCTTGGGTCGACCGATCCTTTGACGAAATTATGAGAGATAAGAAAGGATGACAACTTATCATACCACGCCCAGGGGCTTGTTTGAGACCGTAGAGAGCCTTGTTCGGTTTGTAGGCGTGATTAGGGAACTCGGATCAACAAATCCTTCCGGTGACTAACATAGACCGTTTCTTTCGGTTTCCATTTAAGCGGTTTTGACCTCCATCGAAAGACCATGATGTTCATGTGAGCCCCGAATGCCGTAAAGATCCTAACAACCTCAAGTCTCACAACCGGTGCGAATGATTCCTCGTAGTCAATCCCTTCTTCTTGTCTATAACCCTTAGCCATCAGACGTGACTTATTTCGATAACCGTACCTTCAATATCAATTTGTTTTCCAAATCCATTTCGGACCAATAACATAGACCCCGGTTGGTTTTTCAACCAATTCTCATACTTCAAGACGTTTAAACCGATTAAGTTCTTCTTGCATGGATTTAATCCGGTTGTCATATGTCATAGCTTCCTTAATATTTTGGGTTCGACTTGGCAGACGGTAAGTGCATAAATGCAATGTTCACCGTCGGTTTGAAGCGTTGTCTAGTTATGACCGGTTGATTCGGGTTTCCAATAATGTTCACAAGAGGATGGTCTTTAGTCCAACAATGTGTGGAGGTTGATGTTGATATACATTCTGCAGATTAGGAGGATTCAAATGGCTTGTAGATGATTCCGCAACATCAAATGGCTTGAAGAACGCATTTGGATCATAATCTGCAGGTTGGGGTACTTCATGGTTCAGAAGATCATCGGTGGTTCACGTCATTGGATGCGGTTTGTTTGGTTTGTTGTTGTAGAATCAATTGGAGGTTCTTCTTCAACATTGTTGTTGTTTGGTGTATCAAGTATTGGATTATTATTAGGTTGAGCGGTGGAAACATTTGATACATCCGGAGCCCGTTGATCAATATCATCACTAAACGAGGAGCAAATAGTTGCTCCATTTATTGTGAGTAAGTCGTAGGCTTGGTTCGGTGATGATGGGGTTTGGGGAAGTTTAGATGGTTATGTCCGGGTTCCAAGTCGTTTTGCTCGAAGCCATCTCGAAGTTCATCGAAATTTGCATGAATCGTTTCCATAATCTCCTTGTACGACGATTCCAGATCTAGTAACCCTTAGAGTTTTCACAATATCCAACAAAGACTCCAATGTCAGCTTTGGCTTTGAGCTTACCAAAGTCATCACGATCATTATTTGGGTAGCAAAGGGATCCAAATACATGAAAGTGTTTGAGATTCGGTTTACGATTGTGGATAAGCTCATAAGGTGTTTTGTTGTGGCGTTTAGTAATCATTGAACGGTTCTGAGTGTAGCATGCAGTTGACATGGCTTCAACCCACAAGTAATCTGGAAGTTTAGCATTAATTAACATTGTTCTTGCAGCTTCCACTAACGTACGGTTTCGTCTTTCAACAACTCCGTTTTGTTCTGGTGTTCGTGCAATGGATGCTTGATGCTCAATTCCTACTTTCTCATAATATGCACGAAGAGTTTGATTCACAAATTCAGTTCCTTTGTCTATTCTGATTTGTCTGACTGTGTTCCGGAGCTGAACTTGTATTTTCGTGAGAAAGGTGATGATCATCTGTGGAGCTTGATTTTTACTTCGAAGAAAATAAACCCAAGTCCATATTGAGTAGTCATCGACAATTACCAAAATGTAGCGTTTGCCATTAATCGTGCCCGCACGCGCATCGGACCACACAAATCCATGTGAAGAAGATGAAGCACATCTTTGAGTCGTGTTCCACCTTTGAAGGAAAGTGAGCACGAGTGCTTTTCCCTTGTTCACAAGTCGAGCATAGGTGATCTTTAGAGTACCAAATCTTGGGAGACCTTCACAAGTTTGTAACGTGGAAGATTGGTTATGGTTTGAAAGTTTAAGTGTGAGAGTCGTGATTGCCATAGCGAGGATTTTGTAGATGTTGCCTTTGAAAGTGAGCGGATGGGAGATGAAGCAATCATGTCTTGCATTGAGATTGTATAAAGACTTGATGTGCGGTTACAGACATAAGATCGTTTCCTTGTAGATCACAAATGAAACAAGTTTTCTCCCGAAAAGCAACTTCCAAATCTCCATCACAAAATTGACCAACGAGAAGAGATTATGACCGAGACCTTCCACATAATAAACCACCTAATTTCGATGTTACCATTGATGTAATCTCCATAGCCCATGATAATGCAAGTGATCATTCCGAACTGATAGTGCCAATGAACTTTGAAACAAAGTTGGATAACAATTTGAGATTGCATCATGTGTCGGGAACATCCGCTATCAACAATCCATAGGATGATCATATCACCTTCATTACACACATTTGCGACGGATGGAATAGAAGTAGATGTGGAACCCAAGAGTTAGAGGTTACGATGCGATTATAGTTGAAACACACATGTTTATGATTTTAGGTATCCATTTAAAGCCAAGTGTATTATGTAACCATTTCGCCATCTCCAACTAGTCTTAGCTTTGGTCTTAGTAAATGCACTAGGTGATAAGTTCTTCCTAGGAGGTGAAGGGGTACTATGGGTACATCAATGATCGTGGCGGAACACTAGAGGGTGGTTTACCTTGTGCAGACGTAGAAGAATTAGTGGGCCTAGAGGTATTCTGTTTTCTATTATTCCGCTTACGAGATAAGATAGCATTAGCCACATTTATCATGACAACGAGAAAACATGCTTTTACGACAACCAACACAAGAAGCTTCAACATAACATTTAAGTACTTAAAGATTCAACATTTGTTACATCAATTTTCCATTACATTTGTCGACGCAATATCTAAAGTGGGTGCAAATTGAGTCTTATTCAAATTCCTAAGGTGTTCTTCAACTCGAGAGGTCTTTATTGTTCTTTTCTTACGTGCAACTTCCTATTCTTCCTTGTGGTGCTCTTAAGTCGTGAAGTGCTAGCGTTGGGAAAGAGGCAACTATTCTGTTTGATAGTGGGAAGCACATTAGTTTCTTGTGATGTGTCATTAGGCGTCTAAAATTCTGGTGCGATTCGTTTGTGTTACTAGGCCTATCTTTCTTGAGTTTCACCAACTCGACTTTTAGATCATGGATAGTGTGTAACAAATCGAGATTTTCGAGCGAATGTTTCTATTTAGTCAGAAAACATCTTTGGTATATGCAAGATGATCATCAACATCTTTTGACGCTTGAGCACGAGTCTTTTGAGTAAATCAAACATGACACCATATTACATTTTAACTTTTGAAATTTCTTGTTCATATTTTGAAATTTGACACTTTAAAGACACGTTTTCATCATCCGATTACTCAAGTTTTGGATTAAGAGTTTTGGTATGCAATCGGTTGATTTTGTTTTGCAAAGCGAGTTCTCGATTTTGACAATCTTTTGATACAATTGAAGACGACGTTTTGAATTTGAAAGCGCGTTAACAAGCGCTCATTTTCAACTTTTAAAGACTTGATTTGTGACACATTATTGGTATTCTCAACATTTTCAATGAATCAATGAATCGATGAGTAATATAATCAAATGCATATGCAACATAATGTAATAAGACAACATTCATGGTATCGGCCTGAGATAACATCTTCCAAGAGTCGATCAACATCTTTTCTTAACATTTTCTTTTACTTTTAGTATTAGAAATCGATGTTTTGTTTTCTCGCTTGTTTTCATAAGTCCAAGCTCCTTGTGAAAATCCCTTTCCCAATATATTGCACATTTTCAAATTTCGGACATGAGGTAAAATTCTTTTCGAAAAATAACTCTTTGTGCTCGCGCTGAGGCAATTGAAAATGTTCAACTTTATTTCGTAATTGATTTCAATTTCACGTTCCAAAATTTTGATGTCCGATATGAATGTTTCAAAATATTTAAGAATTTGACAACGTTCGGGTAATGTTTTTACTTCACTGAGTGAAGGTGAAGGACCATTAATTTGTGCAGAATTGGGTTGGGGACCAACATTAGAAGACTCAGAAATAGGTGTGACAACCCAAGGTGTGTTGGAATTATCCTGTTGTGCGACGAAAGTTACGGCTTTTGAACAGTTAAATGGTTTGTTATAAACAACATTTTCTAATTTTGACCGAATCTTGTCTTCTGCATCTAATTCCTCCATACGATTATATTCCACAACACTCATAATGGAATCATCAATTACGTATTACTTGCTTTGTAAACTTGAGGATTTGGTTTGAATGCTCTATCTGAAAACTTTGGTTTGTAATCGGCAATATTCGGTCCATATCCATTTGAATTTGGTTTAAAAGTAAACTTTTGAATAGTTGTGATTGACTCACCATGTTTGTAAACAACATTTCAAAACTCTTTGATTTTGTTTTGTAAGTCGACAATTTCTTCAAGATAGTCATCTATTTGTTTCCTTGAATGCTTTTGTATTCACAGGCTGTTTTGACAAGTTAACAACTCGGACTTGGCTTTTGGGTTTCAAGTGAGGCGTTAAGTTGTTGTTTATGATCATATTTCGGTTGTTCTATTTGAGACAACAAAGCATTCTTGGAAGCAACTAGATCACGTATCTGTTTTTCCAAAGATTTTTCATTTTGGTATGATTTAGCAAATCGACTTCAAAACCTTTTTCACGTGTCTCTTTTGTTTGAAAAATGTTGAGTTGAAACTTTAAGCATTCATTATCCTTAGTTAACGATTGCAATTTTCTCGTGTAATTTCTTATTGATGTCTTTGCAATTTTCCATTCAAGATTTTGGTCCTTAATTAAGGTCATGAGCTCAATATCCGGATTAGACATAGGTTCGACTTGTTCAACATGAGTCTCAACATGATCATTATTTAGATCCTCAAATATAACCACGAGTCAACTTGATTATCAATATTAACGAGAAGGTCATCTTGATCGTCAAATATAACTACGGGATTTATTTGATTATCATCGAATGAGATGTAGACGGCTCATGTTGAACACTCGATCCTTGTCGGATGCGAATGTTGGCGGAGATATCGGTCGAAATGAATATAGTTTGATCCGGTACACGAGACAAGCCGTCGGTGTCATACTGCTGGGCACATGTCACTCATGTGGAGTTCTTGCATGTTTGCCATTAACATAACTGCTGCATTAGCCTGCAAGTCCTCCATGTGATCATCATAATCTGCATTTTCCATGAAGCTCTATTCCTTGTTGGTAAGAGTTCCACTAGCTTCATCCTTGAGAGCCAAGAGCAAAGCCTCTTTGTGATAAGCGCTGCCTCTTGTCCTCGACTTTGGGCATGCATTTGCCAGATGACCCTTCTCATTACAGTTATAACAACGAAGACCATTAACCCCAGTCTGAGCATTTACTTGATCAACCACATGAGCCCGTTGTTGTGGAGCACCCATGTTATTCCTTCCATTAGCATTAAACCCTTGACCACGACCCATCTGACGAATATTACCACGATTCTGAACTTCAACACATCCATTGTTAACAACAGCCTGATTCCTTGTGTTTGATGAGGTTCGAATGCGATTGTTGGATTTGTTAGAATATCAAACGAAGGCTCTAGCAATCATGACAAACCCTTCTTGCAATGCATCGAAAGCTTCAGCATCCTTATTAGATTCACTGTAAAGTGCTTGATCATTGTTGTTGGTGTATGGAACCAGTTGAGTTTCATGTGAGGAATCATATGGTGTGATCTGAGCAGTTGGTTTTGGAGGATTTGTGAAGACAGTTTGTAAGGTCGGGAATTGAGGATAACAAGCTTGAGTCCACAAAGCTAGAGTTTGATTATCCGGAAGTGAAGGCGAAGCAGGGACTCCACGGATGATCCTCTCTTTGTCAAATTCCTTTTGGTGGGGCTTCAAATATTTGTACAACAATACGTATGTAGCATGATGAAGATTCTTCGTTGACGGATGAAAATTACATACTTTTCCCAATCAGGACCAAGACTACTAAGGAACTTAGTGTTGACTGCAATTCTTGGCATAATGATGTTATGTTTTCCAAGTCATTGATGATGTCCGAGAATCGATGATGATATGACTCTAATGTCTCCCGGTTCAATCATGAAGTGTTCATATGCTAAGTAGATTTTGGATTCCATGTCTTCTTGATTGAGTTATGTGCCTTCCATTAAAAGATGAATATGCTCCCATTTCTTTAGCGGTCTTGAGCATCAACACTACGGCATCGGTTGGGTAATCCCAAAAGGATATATTGCATTGCAAGTTCATCGGCTTCCATGTGTAGAAGTTGGTCGATGGTGAGTTCATTAAGGCGAACAATGTTGGTGAGATCATCTCTTGGTGGATTAGCATTCGGATGTGCAGGTACGATGATAGTAGGCATCGAAATGGACCTTCAAGGATGACCTTCTTCAAGAACTTTCCATGTAGCTTCTTTAGATCACAAAACCTAAAGAACCTTATCACCCATTGATCGTAGTTTCGGGAGTGAGCATTGGAGGTCTATCAGTGATCGACTTCATGAATGGATTGTTGGCTACTTAAAGCTTCACACATCTTTGCAAACCAAGACGGTTCCTTCATAGCATACTTGGATGGATGCTGATTTTGAAAGTTTGTGTAAGGTTGTACTTGAAGACTAGGTGGTGGTTGAATCATTTGTGGTTGAATTGCTCCTTGAGGAAATTGTTGTTGAAATTTTTGTTGTTGTTGATATAGTTGTTGTTGTTGATAGAGTTGTTGATGTGCTTCATCGTGGTTTTAAATTTGTAACAAGAATTACCGGTTAACTAGGAACACATTCGGGCAAGTATACCCTAGTCAAGTTGTAGTATAGTATATGGTAAACCAAGGTCGTCCCAAGAGACTTGGTTGCACTACAAGTGTCGTTTGTTTGTTTAAGCAAGTAACAAGGTCGTGGTTATGATTGTCACGGATCAAACCACTAAGAAACGCAATAAGAACAAGTAACAAGTTGATGGTTATGATTGTCACGGATCAAACCACCAAGAAAAGCATTATAAGAACAAGTGACAAGTTGATGGTTATGATTGTCACGGATCAAACCAACAAGAAAAGCATTATAAGAACAAGCAAGTATCAAGACATTCATCATTATTCCAATCAAACACAAAATATCAATAATCATATCAATAACAAACATCTTTAAATAGAAAAGTAACAAGGTTTACCCAAATATGAATTACAATAGGCAAAGATGAAGGATTATAGCAACCTTGAAGCCTCCAATCAACTACAATAGTTCTACCAAGCCGGAAAATGATGTCCAAACGCCTTGAACAACCCTTGAGCACACTACACGAATTTGGCGGAGGTTTGTGGTCTTTTGGGAAGATAAGTTGGTGTAATTGGTGGAAATTAGTCCTTAAGGGTGGAGGCTTGAATTTCACACAAGTTGGGATAGGATAGTTGGTGGAAACTGCGTCCTTAAGGGTGGAGGCTTGAGTTTCACACCTTTGGGGTGAAGATATTGAGAGTGGGTGTGTCTCTCAAGTTATGGTTTGCTCTCTAGATGGAAATTCATCCTTAAGGGTGGAGGCTTGAATTTCACACCTAGAGAGAGTGGTGGTGGTAGGAGAGGTGTGAGAAGATCTCTCAGTTGTGGTGCATGAAATGAGGATGCAAAGGCCTCTATTTATACTACTCTCGAGCCCTTGGGGTTATAAATGCATTTCTTGGAGGCCAAGGAGATTAGAAGGGACTAGAAACTGAGTGGTAAGGACCTAGAATCGTTTGGGACAAGTTTGGAGTCTTAACAATGAAGAAATGGTGAAGCAGGCCCTCCAACCGAATCGGTTGGGCTCCGACCGAATCGGTTGGTCTTCTGACTCTCCAACCGGATCGGTTCGGGCTCGACCGATCGGTTGGAGCAAAATCACAAAAAGTCATAAACGGCAAAGTTGTAGATCTTTCTTTTAGCTTTCCGTGGCCGCGAACTGGGGGCAAACGGAGTCTGTATGCAAAAGTTATGGCCAAAATGGTGAAGGTGTGTCGGGAACAACGAGTCTTCCAATATTTCTTCGTTTAAGCTTCTTTTCTTCATTTCTTTCTCGTTTTCCTTCTTGAACTTTATTCTTGAGTCTTTGGACCACTAACTTGATGAATTTACTATCTCGAATATACTCCAAAAGTCTTTCTTTTGTCGGGAATTCTTCATACATGGAGAAATCTTCGTGTTTTACTTCTTTTTCCGTCTTTTTCTCCATTTTCCTGTACTTGGCTACAAATGAACTAGCAAACGCACTTTTGTACGATTAAGCATTAAAAGCATATGATTATAGCCAAATAACACACATAAAATCACGGATAACGCTACTAAAAACATGCACAATTTGAGCGTTATCAGTTGTTGTTGTTGTTGTTGTTGTTGTTGTTGAGGATACACATGAGGAAAGTAGCTAGAGTATGGTGGTTGAGACATCTTGAAACTTGTGTTGATGATGGATCTTTGTAGTCAAATGAAATTTTGTTGATGAAGTAACCTTATCCGTAGAAACCGACTTAAGCGTGAAAGCACCTTATGCGTGAAAACCACCTTACGCGTAACAATAGAGCTTCAGCGTAACAATAGAGCTTCTGGCGTGACTTGAGAAACACTTAGCTTAGGCGTAAACCAAAGGCTTAGTAGTAGAATACTTATGCGTAAGATTAGCTTATCGTAAGACGAGCTTAGGAGTAAGAAAATGCTTAGGCGTAAAGAATTCTCTGCGTAAGATTTAGCTTATGTGTAAAACTAGGGTTTTGCCAAAAATCCTTTAAACTTATCGATATAAAAGATATCCAAAGTCGAAGTGTTTTCGGGCTTATCAAGCAAGAAAACACCGAGTAAACCAAAGAGTAATCAAGATCAAATGAAGATGAGCTTCGTGACTTTGAATACTACGAGTAAAACTAGTGTTTTACTATGCGTAGGAAGTACCAACTTTCACCAAAACCGATTTTATGCCCAAAAGTGTTTAGAAACCGATTTTTATGATGAAAAGCTTCAATATCACCAAAATAACACAAAAGTTGGAAACTTGATGATTTAGCTCACTTTTTCAGCTTACGCGTAGACAGAAGTGTACGCACAAAACCAAGCTCAAAAACAATTGTACACACGTAAAGTTTCAAACTTTATGCTAAAAACTTAAACTTTAACACAAAATAAACCTTAAAGTACAAGAATCTTGAGTTTTAAAGTGTAAATTTTGAAGCTTTATGCGTATGAAAATTTAAAACGAGAAACCAGCGTATACCTTAAAAACTTCAAAACAAAATGTTTCACCCAACTAGATGGCGAATGATACCATCATTAGGTCACCATATTGTAACACAGTATCAATATGTTAGAAAGATAGATAAGGTGATCGGTTGAACAAGAACACACAATACACGAATAAGTATGTGAAATGTTTAGGCATGGATATTGAATGAAAGTGAACAACCAACCCCAATGGGGTTTACAAGATTATTTATAGGGAAGGAACTAGGGCAACACACCAAGTTCCCTTGCTTCCTTATTGGGCTTGGATCAAGGCTTATGGGCTTTCTACATAAGCCTTGCCATTAAGTACTAACATAAAAGCCTAATTAAGCAACCAATTACATGTTAATTACAAACACTTGAAATATGTATTAGGAGTGATTCCAGCAGTCATAATACATGATTAATAGATCGTAAATATTTGTCTTTTTAGTCACGAACGGACATGAAAATGTATCGAACATGTATATGGGAAATAAGTTGTAAAGCGCATATGTATCTTTTAAATCAAGATATCACTACATTTGAGTTATATTTAAGTTATTTACGCTTGGACCTTAAACTTTGGGAAATTATCGCATGCAAACCTTAGACTTTTATAAATTGGCATATTACACCTAAACTATAATATTGATAATATTAAATCTTGAAGTTATTCATTTGTCATTTGAACCCTAAACTATGATAACTTGTCACAATAAACCTTAAGCTATGGTAAGTTACATGTTAAACCCTAAACTTTGATAATTGTCGTATTTAACCTAGACTTTACTAATATGTTATTAAAGAACCTAAACTATGATATTTGTTATGTTAAACCATAAGTCTATTTAAAACCACGAAGAATAAAGTTACTTAAATATGAAAAC
>CM040239.1:135847006-135852006 GCA_022545495.1 Chrysanthemum lavandulifolium
AGTTACATCACCCATCTCACCTTCCTTAAACCGCTCATTTTGAGTTCGTCATTTAAGTTAATCATGTAATTAAATAAATTATCTAACTATTCGCAGATGCTTGTCATCCTTAATTATTAAGGTCACTTTAGCCCAATCCTTAGGTTGGACATGCTTCGTAAGTGCCACAATATTTATATTCTCATGAAATATACTGATTATTAGTTGGAGTGTCAACATTTTGATTACCTTCATCGAAAAGCTTTGAACCTCAGAAATTGTTAACAAGAATATTTTGATATTTCGAGAAGTTATTTGATCAGAGGTGTGGGTAAGTTCTCACGCTCAAATATGTAACACAAGAGGGTATTTGGGCCATCAAAGCCAAGAATGGTGGAGCTTTCCTAAGCACTAAAAGAAAGTCGCTAATGTCGCTCCACCGTGAATCCACCAAAGTTCTATCCACCTAATGATGTGAAGAAGCACCTTGTCAACAAACTCAAGGCCGACCCACCAAGCTCAAAGTGTGTATTGATGTAATGTATCTCATTTATGTTGTATACAATAATATCCTTCTATAGGTGTATATACTACTAAAGTAGAAACAA
Source organism: Chrysanthemum lavandulifolium (assembly GCA_022545495.1). Lineage (NCBI taxonomy): Eukaryota > Viridiplantae > Streptophyta > Magnoliopsida > Asterales > Asteraceae > Chrysanthemum > Chrysanthemum lavandulifolium. The sequence continues at coordinate 135,847,594 of CM040239.1, forward strand.
ATGGATATCTACAAACATGGCATCCTTCCCGTACTTGTATCAAAGGCTTTGAACTAAAAATACCAAAAGAATGGGATGCATCCGATTGGTCGAGTGGATGTCCAAACTTTGCCATTAAGGAACAAGAAGAGCGAAAATATAAATGCCATGTACTCTCACGCTTTTAGTCGTCACCACTAATCTCGTGATCATTAAAGAATTACGAGTAGTTAATTACTATATAATCACATTATTCCAACCAACGTGACAACCATGAGTGCACTAACTTCTCACTATTCATTAAGTCTCTTTAAAAATATTCTTTTAAGTATATTGATTAAAACCAAGAGATATCATAATTATCAAGTGCACCCCAACGCATCGATCATTTTTACGAGATGAATTGCACATGAAATTTAGAATTCCAAATTGTATGTTGACTTCATTTAAGTATTTTAATTTTATTTTCTTAGCGATGTTACTTGATATATACATATAAAAAATAAATTATTGTTTTGGATTTAGAAAGGATTCTTTAAGGAAATTTGAAGTGGTTGTTTGCTATGGTTCGATGAGCTCATGGATATCGTAGAGTATGATTCAAGTCAAGATATCTACATACCAATGGTCGCTTATAATTTAGAAGGTACGCATGTTTCTTGACGAGCATCTAGAATCACACACGGTTTTATAAACTTCAATGCATGTATTGTACTATCACCGTGTTTTAAGTTTGTGAAATGAAACTTACCACTATTGTCATATCTTGATGAAAGATTGCACATTCTTCCCATTTAACTCCAATGTAAGGAAACGAGTATTCATCATAGTCCCGTCAATGTATTCGGTTGTGCTTCTTTTGTATCGACTAGCATGTACCGTGATAAAACGCCTTACATGAAATGCCTAGGTAACACAAACGGGTCATCTATGCTTTTAACAAATCATTTATTCTTTTCTTTAGAAAGAAAATTTATTCGACGCTTCTAACAAATCGATTATGTATGTCGACGATACATTAATCAAGCCGCCTCATATTGTAGGAAACCGAGTAGTGAAAGGCATAGAAGTCAAAGATGGAACATCTTAATGATTTACGCTTTTTAGCTTATGTAAAGTAGCAAGGGCTAATTGACAACTTCGTCTCTCGAATAAAATTGGAGAAGGTGGCTTTGGTCCCGCTTTAAAAGGTAATTGGTTAATGTTTTTCAAATAGAAAGCAATGCTTATTAGTATCATGGATCAAAAATGTTAAAGTTAAAGAATATTATAAGTTATCATGACCTCTAAATTATAATCGCTTAGGGTGTTCTAGAGGATGGGCAAGAAGTAGTCATGAAGAATCTCTCGAAACATCTCAACAAGGACTGGACGAGTTCGAAATGATGTCATTTGTATTGCAAAACTTCAGATCGTAACCTTGTGAAGCTTCTTTGGATAATGCATTCATAGAAATAAACTAATTTTAGTTTATGAGTATATGACGAGCAAAAGCTTGACTTGATCTCTTTCTTTCATACTTCCTAAAATAATTAGTTACCTTACTACAAATGAAACCGTAAGTTTGATGCTTGATTAGCCTAAGTGTTTCGCATTATTCATGGGACGGCTTGAGGTATTCTATATCTACATCAAGACTCCACGATTTCAGATTATTCACAGAGACCTCAAGGCACGAATATATTGTTTGACGGAAGGACAAGAATCCAAAATAAACAAAAGAAAATTACCGATATTTTTCAATTATCATAAACAATTTTAACCATGGCTTGTGAAAGCGAAAATCGATTTTAACAACTTGGGAATGCAATAAGAGGTTCATTACCGATACAACTTCAACTCCAAATGTTATGACACCATAGAAACACATCAAAAAGACATTTATTACATACGAAAACGAAAAATCAATACAACAATCATCTCTTTAATATCCGTGTGATCCGGCCCGACAAGCATGCCTTTGATAACCATGTGGCCTTTTGAGCCAATGCGCGATTACCATGTAAAATCGTAGCAAAGTATGGTTCTCATGACCACGAGTTCGCCACAAAAGCTTAAGTACGGTTTCACGACCACATATTTGGCCACAAAAGCTTACTTTGGTATAAGGGTTCACAATAAAACATCACTATTAACTACAACGAAAACCTTAGCCTATGAAACATCCATAACTCATGATCGCAAACCGCTTTACAAAAGAAAAAGATATAGCGGCAAGAAATGACACCTTCAAGAAATCTTGTGTACCTCTTGATCCTTATTATCGTGGAGTAATTTGCCATAAACGAATACAAGCGCCCTCACCGTAACTCACAATGATGTTTTCATCAACAAAGGTAATCGATAGACCCCACCCAGTTGGCTCCCTTTATGGTTATACGACTGAGGTGGCTTGCTTATATCATATACACAACACATGTATCCAGAGATCCGATTGCAACCATGGTGTTATCAGAGACCAAGCTAAGTCGTTTATACGAGCCGTGTGGTATAACATGTTCTTAAGCTTCACCGTCAGAACACAAGTAAATAATTCATCATAATCGCTATTGCAATTAGGAAGAGATGAAAAGGCAATGGGTTGGAAACAGTGAAAACGGGTAATTTCAGAAAGGTCGGGTCAAGTCGAAACATCGCCCGCCAAAAAATAATCAAGTTTTTCAAATTAAAAGTTTCAACACATTTGACCCTCTCAACCTGCTTTCATATCGACCAATCATCGAGAGTTTTAACCATATGACTTAACTTAATACTAAATTCAAATATCATGACCAAAAGCTACTAATTTTTTTGAACAACATCCTTTTAGCTTAAATACTAAGATATGACATTTGTTTCTATCTAGGCATGGAGGTCGTACAAAGAAAAAATAGTGTTGAGATCATGTGTCAATCTTTACGCTCCTCGTGTTATTATCTACGAAGTACTAACATCAATACACGCTGCACTATTATGTGTGCAACATCATGCGTAAGATAGACCAACTATGTTGCCCGTAGTTCGATGCTAATTAGTGAGAGTACATTGCCCGAACCTAATCAACCTGTTTTTTCACTTACCTAATCAACCTAATCAACCTGCTTTTTTCACTTACCGAATTGTCCTCAACTTTAGAACCTTCCAAAGATTCATATTTGGGGATAAACACGACAGTTGTACATAATATGGCCATTAAAGTCAATACTATTCATGATTATTTTCCATTTAATTCGCCTGTAATATTGAGGAGAACAGATTGGTGGGGCTTATGGAATGTGGGTTCCTCGGACCAAAGTGTGCTTTTGGGACCGTCCCTGACCGACTCAAAGTCGGTGTTCTAAGGGACCAGTTCAATGGTGGTGCTCCATTTATTGCAAAGAAGCAGATGTTGTGATTGCTCAAAATGAAGGCCACTGGGGACCTAAAGCCATCGAGTTGAAGGATAATTTTCGCTACACTTTGTGCCAACGCACATGGAAAAAGTGTTGGTGTTCAAGAGTGTGAAGGCCGCCATCGCAAAATCACCATGGAATTCTCCCGGTTAGTCTACACGTCTGCTTCTATTCTTTCTTTCTTTTGTTTTGAGCTTACATCCAAAACAAATCTTATATATTACGGAGTAGAAACCACACAGCCGGTGAATTACTCTAACTTATCTACATGATTGATTCACAATTTCTATTGTTGTAGCATGATTACAAGAAGCAATACACAAGCAATACATGTGCTCAACTCATTCAGCTTCAAGGTTTGGGTTCACTCAAGTGGTGAAAGTGGGCAGGATGGCCACGTTGTGTAGCGGATAATACAGAGGCATATTTTTGATAAATGTGGAACCGCATTGACCTAAAAACTTCACCGCAAAGAATCTGAGTTAGCTTAATATTTCATTTTAATTATTTTTTAGATGGTGTTTGGGATTGCTTATTTTTTCTCGCTTATACCAACAAGTATTGTTTAGATTTGCTTATTTAGTACTCCTAAAAGAATATTTTAAGATGTCCCAACTTGTTTCACTTTGGCCGCTTATTCTACCTAAAATGAGAATATAAGCACAAACAATTGGATTTATAAATGACAATATTAGTGTAGATATTGGCTCATGTGCACAAAGATTCATAAGCTTGTGACCCTTTTTTCAACATATACACTTTCCAACAATTTTACCCGCTTCTTTCGCTATATAAAATATGCCAACGATATTTATAAGTCATGGCCGCCATCGGTAACTTCATACTTTTAGCCGCTTAATTTAACTTTTAACTATATATTTGTTCTACTAAATCCTAAAATAAAAACCACAAATCTAAGTACTTACCGCTTTTAGTCGTTTAATGGATTATGATAACATCAATTATAAATCTTAACACTTTTAATTACTTTTTAATATATATTTGATTCACTAAATCATAAAATAAAACTATAAGTCATACCCGTCCATCGGACGGTTTTGAC
>CM040239.1:135854506-135874602 GCA_022545495.1 Chrysanthemum lavandulifolium
AGTCCAACTAATCAAACCCAATATAAACTACTTAGTCCAACTAATTAAATATAGCCTCCTTTTCTTTTAATTAGATCATTTATGTATTTTTTTTATTAAATACATAAAACTAAAGTCTCGCATGAAACCATATATTAATGGCAGCATTAATTCTTACAAAATGACGGTGGACCTTTTGATCTTAATCATGCTTTTGGTGATCCTTTATTTCTTCATCCTAATGATACAAGTGGGCACCCTATTATAAGCTTTAGGTTAACTGGAACTGAGAACTATAATACGTGGGCTATAAATGTTTCCTTGAGAAATAGGAATAAGATATATTTTGTAGATTGCACTTGTAAAAGATACTCTGATAAACCTACTCTGGCCAATCAATGGGATATGTGCAATTCTGTGATAGTTACTTGGATTCATGGTTCTATAAGTTCTTAATAGTATGCTGGCAAAATCTATTATGAAACAGCATATGGCATGTGAAATGACTTAAAGGAAACCTATGATAAAGTTGATTGTTTTATCATTTTTAATTTCCATAAAAATATCAATTCTTTGAGTCAAAATGGGTCTGCATTGTCTTATTATTAACATAATTGAACTCCCAGTGGAAGCAGTTTGATGCCATGATTAGCTTACCTGCTTGTACTTGTGATGCTGCTAAACATTTTGATAAGCACAACCAGTAAATTAAATTGATGCAGTTTCGAATGAGATTGGATGACGCCTATTAGGAGTAAAATTATAAAATTTGGAACCCCTTATATGATAACGAGGTAATACACGGGGAGGAGGAACAACCTTAAGTGATTTCATTATAAATTTTGGAACCCCTTATATGAACGAGGTAATACACAGGAAGGAGGCACACCCTTACTAGAGATCATATGTCTTCCGTGAAAGTGCCTTTGCAGTTTTCTGTGGAGAGGAATCTCATATGAAAATTGCTTAAATGGGCACTTCCTCCAAACCCTCTACAAGTGTTAGTGATTAATATGCAATAGTTAGCTTAATTAGGCCTTTATATTTGTTATTAAGCTAAGGCTTGTGTAGAAGGCTCATGAGCCTTGGCCCAAGCCCATAAGAAGGGAAGGATGCTAGTAGTGTTGCCCTAGCTCCTTGCCCCATAAATAATCCTTGTAAACCCTCACATGAGGGTTGGTTGTTCATTTCATATCAAACATTACACATAACTCTTCTTATATCATACGTGTTTGTGTGTGTATTGTTCAACCGATCATCTTATCTTTCTTTCTTATATATTGAGGCTTGTGTTACAAACTTAGTGACCTAACAGTGGTATCAATCGCCAAATAGTTGGGTGAAAAGGTTTTTGTTTTTGAAGTTTTTTGGTTTCGCAGAACATACGGTTTACAAACTTTTCACGCATAAAAACTCATCTTTACACTTTCTAATCCAAGATTCTTGTACTTTCAAGGTTTTAGGTGTTAAAATTTCACTTTTGGCAAAAGTTTCAAATTTTACGTGTATTTCATTGTTTTTAAGCTTGATTTCAAACGTGTGTTCATTTCTACGCCAGAACGTGTGTATAAGTTTTGGATCATCAAGTTTCACACTTTTGTGTTATTTTGGTGATATTGAAGTCGTTTCATCACAAAAATCGGTTTAGAAACACTTTGGGCTAAAATCTCGCTTTTGGAAAATCCTACGCATAACAAAACCCTAAAGTTACGCGTAAGAAATTCGTGGCTTGATCTTCGCTTTTTGAGTTTACTCAAGGTGTTTTCTTGCTTGGATAAGCCCGAAAACACTTCGACTTGGATATCTTTACACCGAGATTAGTGTAAAGGATTTTGGGCAAACCCTAATTTTACGATAAGCTCAAACTTATGCGTAGAACTCTTTACCTAAGATTTTTCTTACGCCTAAGCTTTGTCTTACGCATAAGCTAATCCTACGCATAAGTTTTCTACGCCTAACTTTCGCCACGCCTAATCTTAGTGTTTCTCAATTCTTACGCGTAAGCTAATCCTACGCGTAACTATTGCTTTTACGCGTAAGTTTGGTGTTTTTACGCCTAAGCATCACTTTGCCTAAACTTGGTTTCTACGCCTAAGGACACTTCATCAAGAACGTTTCATTCGACTACAAAGATCCATTTTACAACACAAGTTTTCAACATGTCTCAACCTCCATACTCTAACTACTTTCCTTACACATATAATCAACAACAACAACAACTTAGTCCACAACATCAACAATTCAACCAACAACAACAAATTTATCAACAACAATTCAACCAACAACATTATCCATAACATGGAACAATTCCACCTCAAATGGTTCAACCACCACCTAGTCTTCAAGTACAACCTTACACAAACTCTTACAATCAACATCCATCAAGGAATACTATAAAGGAACCGACTTAGTTTGCAAAGATGTGTGAAGCTTTAAGTAGCCAATAATCCATTCATGAGGCAGGATCACTTAATAGACCTCCAATGCTCACTCCCGGAAACTACGATCAATGGGTAATTAGGTTCTTTAGGTTTTGTGATCTAAATAAGCCATATGGAAAGTTCTTAAAGAAGGTCATCTTGGAAGGTCCATTTCAGATGCCTATTGTCGTTACACCCGGAGATCCAAATGCTATACCACCAAGAGATGAACTCACAAATATTGCAACTGTCGTTGACCTTTCTGGTGATGAACTTCTACATTTCGAAGCTGATGAGCTAGGAATGCAATATATCCTTTTAGGATTACCCAATCCAATCCTTCAAGTGTTGATGCTCAAAAGATCGCAAAAGCAATGTGGGAACATATTCATCTTCTCATGGAAGGCATCGAACTCAATCAAGAAGACATGGAATCCAAAATCTAGTTGGCTTATGAACACTTCATGATTGATCCAGGAGAGACATTAGAGTCATATCATCATCGATTCTCTGACATCATCAATGACTTGGACAAACATAACATCATTATGCCAAGAATTGCAGTCAACACTAAGTTTCTAAGTAGTCTTGGTCCTGATTGGGAAAATTATGTCATTTTCATCCGTCAAGCTAAAAATCTCCATCATGCAAAATACGGATTGTTGTACGACTATTTAAAGCCCCACCAAAAAGAAGTTGACAAAGAAACGGCTATCCGTAGACTCCCGGCCCCACCGTCACTTCCGGACAATCAACAACTTGCTTTGTGGGCTCAAACTAGTTATCCTCCTCAACCCGCTCTTCAACCCGTTCCTCAACCAACTGCAACAATTACACCATATGATCCATCACAGCAACAATCTCAACAAACTCAATTGGTTCCATACAACAACAACAATGATCAAGCACTTTACAGTGAAGCTAATGAGGACTCTGAGGCTTTCGATGCATTGCAACAAGGATTTGTTATGATTGCTAAAGCCTTCGGCCGTCATACAAACAAATACAACAATCTCATTCGTTCCTCATCCAACACAAGGAATCAGGCTGTTGTGAACAATGGACGTGTTGAAGTTCAGAATCGTGGTAATGTTCTTCAGATGGGCGGTGGTCAAGGGTTTAATGCTATGGGAAGGAATAACATGGGTGCTCCACAACAACAGAGAGCTCAAGTGGTTGAATAGGGGAATGCTCAGAATGGGATGAATGGTCTTCGCAGCTACAATTGTAATGAAAAGGGTCACCTGGCTAATGCATGCCCAAAGCCGAGAACTAGAGGCGGTGCTTATCACAAGGAGGCTTTACTTTTGGCTCTTAAGGATGAAGTCAGGAACTCTCACAAACAAAGAAAAGAGCTTTATGGCGATGCGCACTCTGATGATGATATGGAGGACTTGTAGGCTAATGCAAGCAGATTATGTTGATGGCTAATATGCACGAACTCCACATGAGTGACATCGCCCCAGAGGATAATCGATGGCTTGTCTCAGTGCCGAACAAACCATATTCATCGCCGATCTAATATCTCACCAACATCCGAATCCGACGAGGCTCGGGCCGTTCAACATGAGCCGCCCACATTTCATTCGACGATTCTCAACTAGATCCGTGAGTTACATTTGATGATCAAGATGACCTCATAGTTACCTTTGATAATCAAATTGACTCCGTGGTCATACTTGAGGATCCGAGCGATGAACATGTTGTGACTCACGTTGAACATGCCGAACCTTTGCCGATCCAGATGTTGACCTCTTACTTAAAGACCAACAATCCGAATGGAAGAATGTTGTGCATCAATCGACAATTACACAAGAAAATGCACCGTTAACGGGGATATTGAATGCTTAATACTGCAACTCAATTATTTTAAAACTCAAGAAAACGTGAACAAGGTTTTGAAGTCGCTTTTGCTAAATCACACCAAAACGAAAAATCATTAGAACGACAGATACGTGATCTAGCCGCATCCAATAATGTTTTGTCGTCTCAAATAGAACAACTGAAACATGATCATAAACAACAACTTAACGCTATTACCTTGGAAACTCAAAAATCCAAGTCTGAGTTGTTAACTTATCCAAAACAGTTCTCTGAGTACAAAAAGCATTCCACAAAACGAATAGATGACTATCTTGAGGAAATTGTCCACTTACAAAACAAAATCAAAGAGTTTCGAACTGTTGTTTATAAACATGGTGAATCAATCACAACGATTCAAAAGTTTACTTTCAAACTAAATCCAAATGGATATGGATCAATCTGTCGATTACAAACCTAAGTTTTCAAATAGAGCATTCAAACCAAATCTCAAGTTTACAAAGGAGAACATAGAGTTGATGATTCAATTAAGAGTGTTGTTGAATATAACCATCAAAAAGAATTAGATGCACGAAGACGAGAGTCGATCAAAATTAGAAAAGGTTGTTTATAACAAACCATTTAACTATTCAAAAGCCGTCACTTTCGTTGCACAAAAGGATTTTTCTAACACACCTTGGGTTATCACACCTACTTCTAAGGGTCCCCTTCCAATAATGTACAAATTAATGGTCCTTTACCTTCACTTAGTGAAATAAAACCATTAGCGAACAATGTAAAGTTATAAAATATTTTGAAACATTCATTTCGGACATCAAACTTTTGAACGTGAAATTGAATTTCATTCAAATAAAATTGAACATTTTCAATCGCCTCATACAGACACAAAGAGATATTCTTCAAAAGAATTTTACCTCATGTCCAAAATTTGAAAATTTGTGCTATATATTGGGAAATGGATTTTCACAAGGAGCTTGGACTTATGAAAAGAGTTTTTGAACAAACGAAACATCAATTTCAAATACAAAGCGAAAAAGAAAATGTTACGAAAAGATGTTGATCGACTCTTGGAAGATGTTATCTGTGCTGATATCCATAATGTTGTGTTATTGCATTCTATCTCATATGCATTAGATTATATCTATGCCGATTCTGTTGATTCTGTTGCAATTGTTGAGAATACTGATAATGTGCTTCAGATCGAGTCTTTAAAAGTTGAAAATGAACGATTGTTAAACGAACTTTCAAATGCAAAACGTCGTCTTCAATGATGTCAACAAGATTGTAAAAATCATGAACTTGCTATGCAAAACAAAATCACCCGGTTGCGTTCAAAATCTTTTGATCCTAAAATTGAGCAATTGGATGATCAAAACGCGTCTTTGAAATGTCAAATCTCAAAATATGAACAAGAACTTGCAAAAGTTAAAAGGAATATGGTGTCATATTTGATTTACTCAAATGACTCATGATGAAGCATCAAACGAACTTGATCATTATCTTGCACACACTAAAGAAGTCATGAATTTTTAAATCTTCGTTATGAAAATCAAGATTTGTTGCACACCGTCATTGAGTTAACAGAGAAGTTAGGAAAGTATGAACAAGTTCGACTTAGCAACATTAAGAAACTTGCACCGTAACACTTAGAAAAAGTGACACCGGAATGCCTAACGACAAATCACAAGATACTAATGTGCTTCCTCTCTTGAAACAGAATAGTTGCCTCTTTTCCCAACGTCCGCACTTCACACCCTAGGAGCAATACAAGGAAGAATAGGAAGTTGCGACATAAGAAAAGAACAATAAAGAATGTTGGTCAAGAACACCCTAGGACTTTGAATAAGATTCAAGTTGCACCCACTTTAGATATTGCGTCGACAAATGTAATGGAAAAAGTGTTGTAACGAATCTTGAACCTTTAAGTACTTTTGATGTTAAGTTTGAAGCTTCTTGTGTTATATGTCATCAAAGTATGCTTTCGATTGTCATGACAAATGTGTTGCTAAAACTATCTTGTCTCGCTTACGGAATCTAAGAAACGGAATACCTCTAGGCCCACTAAAGCTTCTAAGTCCATGCTTGGTAAACCACCTCTTTAGATTCTAAGAAACGCATTGATGTCCCTCAGAGCTCCATTATCACCTCCAAGGAACGTAGTACTACCTAGTGCATTCACTAAGACTAAAGCAAAGACTAGTTGGAGATGGCGAAATGTATACATAATACACTAGGATTTAAATGGATACCTAAAATCATTGATGTGTGTATTTCTCTTATAACCGCTTGGAACCCTCTAACTCTTGGGTTCCACATCTACTTCGATTCCATCCGTGTCCTCGTGTGTAATGCGGGTGATATGATCATCCTTTGGGTTGTTGATAGCGGATGTTCCCGACATATGACAGCAATCTCAAATCGTTATCAAACTTTATTGCAAAGTTCATTGGCACCGTCGATTCGGAATGATCACTGCGACTATCATGGGCTACAGATTACATCAATGGCAACATCGAAATTAGCGAGTTTATTATGTGGAAGGTCTCGGTCACAATCTCTTCTCGGTCGATCAATTTTGTGATGGAGATTTGGAAGTTGCTTTTAGGGAGAAAACTTGTTTCATTCGTGATCTACAAGGAAATGATCTTAAGTCCGGTCAATGCAAATCAAGTCTTTACACAATCTCAATGCAAGACATGATTGCTTCATCTCCCATCCGCTCACTCTAAGTCTACATCTACAAAATCCTCGGCTATGGCACCGTCGTCTCACATCTAAACTTTCAAACCATAACCAACCTTGCTCGATACAAATTAGTTGAAGGTCTCCCAAGATTTTGGTATTCTAAAGATCACCTATGCTCACCGTGAACAAGGGAAAAGCACTCGTACTCATTTTCCTTCAAAGGTGGAACACACTCAAATCATGTGCTTCATCTTCACATGGATTTGTGTGGCCCGATCTTGCGTGCAGACGATTAATGGCAAATGCTACATCTTGGTAATTGTAGATGACTACTCAAGATGGACTTGGGTTTATTTTCTACTAAGTAAAGATCAAGCTCACAGATGATCATCACCTTTCTCATGAAAATTCAAGTTCACTCCGAACACCGTTAAACAAATTCGAGCAGACAAAGGAACTGAATTTGTGAATCAAACTCTTCGTGCATTTTATGAGAAAGTGGAATTGAGCATCAAACATCTATTGCACGACACCGAACAAAAGCGAGTTTTTGAAAGACGAAACCGCACGTTAGTGGAAGTCGCAAGAACAATGTTAATTAATGCTAAACTTCCGGATTACTTATGGGTCAAGTCGTGTCAACCCGCATGCTATACTCGTAATCGCTTCAATGATTACCAAGCGCCACAACAAAACACCTTATGAGCTTATCCACAACCATAAACCGAATCTCAAACACTTTCACGTATTTGGATCCCTTTGTTATCCGAATAATGATCGTGATGACTTTGGTAAGCTCAAAGCCAAAGTCGACATTGGAGTCTTTATAGGATATTGTGAATATTCTATGGTTTCCGGATCTAGAATCGTCATTACAAAGCGAAGTTATGGAAACGATTCATGCAAATTTCGATGAACTTACGTAAATGGCTTCGAGCATAATACTTTGGAACCCGGTCACAACCGCTTAAACTTCCCCAAACCCCATCATCGGCTAAACCAAGCCCCAACTTACTCGTCAACAAATGGAAAAGCTATTTGCTCCTACATTTAGTGATGATATTGATGAACGTGCTCGGTGTATCCAATGTTTTAGCCGCTCAACCCGATCATATTCCAATACGACACACCGCTACAACAACTCTTCAATGAAGAAGCACCACCGGTTGACTCTACAACAACAGTTGAACAAACCGCATCCAATGATGTCGAACCACCGATGATGTTCTACAAAATGAAGTACCCCACCGCGATTTTGATCCAAATGCGTTCTTCAACCCGCTTGCTAATGACTCGCTTGCACTGATGTTGCGGAATCATCTACAAGACATTTGAATCCTCCCAACTGCATAATGTATATCAACATCAACCTTCCACACATCGTTGGACGAAAGACCATCCTCTTGAGAACATTATTGGTAACCGAATCAACCAATATAACAAGACAACGTTTTCACACGACGGTGAACATTGCATTTATGCACTCACCGTCCGCCAATCGAACCTAAAAACATTAAAGATACAATGACCAAAACAAGCTGGATTGAATCCATGCAAGAAGAACTCAATCGGTTTAAACATCTTGAAGTATGGGAATTGGTTGAAAGACCAACAGGGTCTTCGTCATTGGTCTCAAATGGATTTGGAAAAACAAATTGATGTTTGAAGGAACGTAACTGAAATAAGTCACGCCTCGTGGCTAAGGGTTATAGACGGGGAAGAGGGTATTGACTTTGAAGAATCATTCGCTCCAGCTTGCTCGCCTTGAGGTCGCTCGGATATTTCTAGCATTTGCGGCACACATAAACATCACGGTCTTCGGATGGACGTCAAAGCGATTTTCTCGAATGGTAAACCGAAAGAAATGGTCTATGTCACCAACCGGAGGATTCGTTGATCCGAGTTCCCGAACCACGTATACAAATTGAACAAAGCTCTCTACGATCTCAAACAAGCTCATCGGGCGTGGTACGATAAGTTATCATCATTCCTCATTGCTAATAATTTTACCAAAGGTTCGGTAGACCCTACACTTTTCATACAATATCACGGGGCTCATATTTTAATCGTTCAAATCTATGTGAATGACATCATTTTTGGGTCAACACATTTAAAATAGTCAAATGCTTTTTCAAAACTAATGACAAAACATTTTGAAATGTCAATGATGGGTGAACTCACATTCTTTCTTGGAATGCAAGTTCATCAATCACCCCGTGGCATTTTCTTGAGTCAGTCCAAATATGCCCTTGAACTTTTAAACAAATTTGGAATGCAAAACTATGCCACACCAATGGCTCATACCAAGAAACTAGACGCTGATTTACATGGGAAATTGTGGAACCTACCAAATACCGAAGTATCATTGGGTCTCTCATGTATCTAACAGCTAGCAGGCCTGATATTGTTTTTGCCGTATATCTTTGCTCCCGTTATCGGTCAAGACCAACCGAAACTCACCTCTCATTGGCTAAAAGAATCCTCCGATACATCAAGAGAACCATTAACTTGGGGATCCGGTATCCGGGATTCGGTTTTGAACTAATAGCTTTTTCGGGCGATCACGCAGGATGTTTAGCTTCTGGAAAAGTACTTTAGAGCATTACAATTTCTTGGTGATAAACTTGTGTCATGGCAATCGAAGAAGCAAGATTGTCGTCATCTCCCTCAGCGAGGTAATATGTAGCCATGTCGTGTTGTGCTCAAGTCATATGGATGCGAACACAACTCAAAGACTATGGTTACGTGTTTGAGAATCCCGATGTCTGCGACAATCGAAGTGCTATTGCGATCTCGCAACTCCGTTCAACACTCAAAATCAAAACACATCGATCTTCGATATCATTTCATCAAGGAGCACGTGGAAAAGGGTAATGTTGAATTATACTGCGTGGTACCGAATACCAATTGGCGATCTCCTCACCAAAGCCTTAGCTCCTACTAGGTTTAATGAGTTGGTTCACCGATTGGTATGCGGTGTTTGACTCGGTGGGCCGGATGAACTTTAAAACATTCTTAAAACCAACAAACACCAAAACCTATTTTGTAAATATTTTCGAAACAAAATACAAAATTATAAAATCGATAAAACAAACAAAATATTTTTCTATCTATATTTCTTTTAACATGGCAAGTACAAATCTTAGTCAACACTTTAATCTTTCAAAATTCAATATTTTTCGGTCAAGTGTTGAGGGAGAAAATAAATATTTTCGGTTTCATAAACCTTGTACTTGCATGTTACCTCATCCGGTTGTATCTTTGATAAAGGTGGTCGCATTTACGGTTTCTTGACACTCCTCGGACTCAAATTTATAAAATTTCATTATTTCTTAAGTCGAGGGGGAGTGTCATCAAGTTTCTTTCCAAATATCTTTCGTCTGGTAACCAAAATAGAAGTTATGGGCATTGGATGTAAATGGTAGAGGTGGAGGGACTAAATGTGTCAAAATCTCAAAGTATTTTCTAACAAAATACTTCACCTAACTTCTTCACAAACATTAACTCACCTCATTTATTTCACAACTACCCATATCCTACGCATAACAATCCACTTGCAAATCCGTGTTTTTGATCATCATTTTGTAAGTGTTTTTATGTTTTTAACATGATTATAAACAAAGGTTTTGAATCGTTTTGAAAACCAACGGTTAGATTTTAACCTATGAGTGATTTTGTGTTCTACGCATAAGCGTATGAACACATAATCAAGTTTGAGTATTTTTGGTTAAAATGGTAGTGTCAAAACGTTTGTCTAATCACATTGATACCATCTCTATCATCAATACTCACCCAGAAACACAAATTGATATATTTTAAAAGTTAGGGTTTTATGCATAAATTAGGTGTTTTCAAATGTGAATGTTGCTGGTTAAAAAGATAGTTGTATGATGATGTTTACATGTAGAATTGATCTTATCCCGGCTAAGAACTTACCCAGAAACACCAATTATGTTAAAACTAAAAATTAGGGTTTATGTTCTTAGCATTTGGGTATTTTTTATCCGCCTAGGTTTTGATGTTAAAACTTCGATAAAACAACTCATTATGCTTCTTAGACATCCCAGAAAAAGTTTGGTGTCAATCCTATGGCTAGAATTCTTAGTCATAATTCTTGAATTATTAGGGTTTAAGTTTTTACGCATAAGTTTCTCTACGCGTAACTATTTAATTGAGTATTCATGTTTAAAACTGAAAAGGATTGAATGTATGTGTTAATATTGGTGTTATGATGAACTTATTTCAGGATTTCTACGCGTGAAAATTCAGAATCAAGGTTACTTGAACATCTACGCATAAGGATCACCTTACGCGTAGAATGTTATGCGTAAGAGAAATCTTACGCGTAACCTTTATGCGTAAGGTTCTACAATGGGGACTACGCGTATCACGTGAAGGATGCGTAGCGGTAACCTCTACGCATAAGGTTCACTCTACGAGTAAGCCTTACGCGTGGGTTCCATATACGCTGCGTGTAAGCTTTACGCCTAAGGCCCTCTTTTCCACGCGTAATATTTCTTCGCGTGAAGTCAAGACCCTCGCGCATAAGCTTATGCTTACGCGTATAACCACTCTGTTTACGCAAGCTTGCAAAACCTACGCTAAGCCTAGTTTTAACCAAAATTATAAATTGTTACTCGTGCAAACTTGTAAATAAATAAATCATAACACCACGAAACCAAGAATGTCACTAATAAGCTTAAATGTTTAATAAGTTGTGAAAAATAAGTGAAAACTTGGACTTTAAAACTCAAAGTTAATCAACTCACGAAACTTATCACGACATCTTTGGACTATTGGACTAACAAGTGACATTTGACTCGTAACAATCATCGACATATCACATTCAATAAATAGACAATAAAATCAACTGTTGACTAACGTAATGTCTTTCGATATGTTGGTTCTTTTGGCTAAATATCTTTCAGATCACGACATGAACGCTCAAATGCAAAATGTGGAAGCACCAAATGTTCTCACTGTTGAAGATATCTTCCCTCATGGTTACCCAATGAAGATCGGAAAGAACAACCTTAGAGTTGATTTTGATAGTTTCACTTGCTCAGAGTCTTCAGGTCAGATTGCAGTGGATATTCTGAAGACTCACCCCTATCAGAACATGCTCACAAACTCTGCTTTTGTACCGGAGATCTACATTCACCAATTCTGGCATACAATGCAAAAGGTCAAAGGTCAAAATGTTGTGAAAGTGACCCTTAACAACAAACAAGTCACCATCACACCAGCAGATTTGATAGCTATTCTTCTCATTCCTGTTATCGAACCTACTGAATACAATTCCACACCAACTAAAGAGGTCTTTCTACAATTCATGGTCGACATTGGCTATGACGAAGCTATAGGAGTAATCACAAAGCATTCATCCGTGGATCTTAAGAATATACCCCAGCCATGGAGAACCCTCTACATTATGATTGCAAAATCCGTTTCTGGACGTAATAGTGGTCATGAGCATCCCAAGCTCATAGAACTACAAATATTTTGGGCTTTGGTCAACAAGAAAGACATAGAAGTTGAAGCTCTAATATGGGACGATATGATGACTTTCCTTAAAAAGCTTGGCACCAAAATCCGTATATCGATATACCAAATCTGTTGATCCAAAGAGCTCGAGGGTATAATCACGATATTCCTTGAGACTCGATGACCCCAAACAACACTCGTGTTGTATGAGCCTACACTCACCGCCGGTTAAGGACTCTACAACGAAGAAACAAGGAGCGGTCTTGCCCGGATCACCTTATGCGATGATATCAAACAAGCGTATTCGTACAAGCGATATCGGTAGCGTTGAAGAAGGCAAAGTAGGTTTCCTTGATGAAAAGTCCGCTAGTACACCTACTAGGAAAACCAGGAAAGGCAGCACAGGAAGTATCACAAGCAATGAAAGCACACGAAAGTATCCTAGGAGGACTCATGTTCTCAAAAGGAAAATTCTTTCAAAAGAAGCCATTCCAATTCCCAAGCCTGAACCTCAACAAAAGCTAATGGAATGAAAGCTCTGAGGATACTGAATCGACGAAGAGGTCATCTACTCAAACTCCAATCGATGACACTCAAACGGTAGCAAAACCTCCAAGTCCAAAAGGCGATAAAGGTAAAACCCGGTTGATGAGCCAGAGGTAGAAAGCTCGGACGAAGAGCCACGGATGAAGAGAGACTACGGGAAAAAGGTGAAGAATTTAAGACTCCAACACGCTTTGAGCAGTTTAAACTACAACAAACTCGTG
Source organism: Chrysanthemum lavandulifolium (assembly GCA_022545495.1). Classification (NCBI taxonomy): domain Eukaryota; kingdom Viridiplantae; phylum Streptophyta; class Magnoliopsida; order Asterales; family Asteraceae; genus Chrysanthemum; species Chrysanthemum lavandulifolium. The sequence continues at coordinate 135,867,663 of CM040239.1, forward strand.
GCCCCATAGGGTCAAGTGGTGGTGCTCTATCTACACCAGTTCCTGATGCGGTTAATCAACCCTATAAAGGAACTAGTACCAGCACCCACGATCAACAAAAGCCACTGGAGGATACTATCACTTATGACTTTGAGGAACCAGAAAGGGAGAAGTCTGAGAAAATTTCTGATGAAGATGCTGAGGTTGCAGCTAAAGAAAAAGCAGATAAAGAAGCTCAAGCTCAAGCAAATGAAGAAGCCAAGATTAAGGCTGAAGAATTGGTTAAGTCTGGACAAGATGACGAAGTTGATTATGATGATTTTCTTCTAGATAGTCCAGCACGCTCCAAGGAAGAAACTTATGAGCCCCCAAAAGACCCTAAGTCTCCTCATGTCTCATCATCATCAGACTCATCCTCTCATTCATCTCCACCACCATCCAAAGGCACAACCAGATCCACATCCAAGTCTCAGAAGAAACCAAGCGACTCTTGGATATCCGAGCCAAGACAAAATTGTCAAAGCTATCAAGCAAGTCAAGAAGAAAGGCGTGATCAACAAAAGCTAAATCAACTAGGCGGCGGAATCAAATTTCTTCAAAATGGGATAAGCGAGATGTTAAAGAGGGAGCAAATCCAGGAGCTTCTCGAAGGAGATTTCCAAAGGAAATGGAGAAGACGGCTAGAGAATATACTCACAAGTTTCTTCTCGACACCGTCCTGGCGTGACAAGAGAGATGTTCAGCAGAAAACTCTATCCGAATCTCATGCAATTGGCCAAGCAAACTATAAGATCAACACCTCTAACCGTAACAATCAACCCAATGATCCTATAGTATTCTCCGATCTTTGAATTGGTTTCCAGGTGGTAACACAAATGTCAAAGCGATCGCAACATTTACCTCGGCGACGTAAACTGTTTGAAGCATTGCTTTGGAATACCAACTCAAAACAGCATGCAAAGTGGGTGAAGGCCTAAGCGTCCAAGAGACGATGATGATAAGGATAAGGATAAGGATAAGGAGCCTAAACGTCCAAAGAAGTCTGGTGAACCCTCCTCTATGCCACCACCACCCCAAAGGACTCCAATAGACACACGATCTCCTCCACGTTCTTCTAATGATAAACCTCAGGACTCTGAGTCACCACCCCAGACAGAGAAAACCGGTGATCATTTCGAATACACTGGTGGTGTCAATGAGGAAGTCCCTGAGCCCCAACAACAACCCACCTCTCCTGACACAGCAAAGAAACCATCATCCTCATCTAGGCCAAAGAAGAAGACGACTAAAGATGATGTCGTCTCATGGCTGAGCGAAGATGACACGAATATATTTGGTTTCTACACTTGTTGATGCTACTCCTCCTTACGAAGGTCGAGATATGGTAGAAGGTCGAACATTGGAGCATGCTAAGTTACTTCAAGAAAGTTTGAATGAAGAATTTGACCAAGTCGGAGTTAAAAGCATCAAGAATGAAGCTTTTCAACCGCTCAAAGACATTTCGGAAAATGCTATTGAAGGTGAATATCATCTTGAAAATATAGCACGAGCCATGTCTAACAACATCGATTGGCTCAACCACAGGCGAACATTGACTTCACCGAAGGACAAGGCTCCATACTACACGGTGGACCGGACGGACCTCTACCTACAATTGGCCAACTAGATCAACCTAAAATTCCATTTTGCTACTTTTCAACAAAGACACGAATTTCTTCTACATGGTAGCGATGTGTCAAAGAAATACGCTACATCACCGACACTTTCGTTCCAAGACCATATACTCCAAGCGCATTGCAATCGAGGAAAATGCCACCCACATGTTCTCTAACACCGTGGAAAAGTATGATCTTGATGCCATGTATGGGATTCATCAACGGCACGAGCGCCAAGAATCTACTACAAGAGCTACCGGTACTCACATCAAAGCATGAAGTGTCAAGTGATAAAGGGATCGTTGCTATCAAGCATGTTACTCTCGTCTAAATGGGACTACACATTTCTCAAGAAAATAGTGGTCAAAAGACAAGGCGAAGAGGACTATGAATTCAATGAAGCGGACTTTCGTAGATTGTCTCTCAACGACATTGAAGATCATATCTTGCCAAGGTACAGGGACGAATGAGACAATTCTCTACAGAGATACAACGTGAATAAATCATCCCCTTGCTAATCTTCATCAGAAGCATAGTGATCCAGGAACGTGTAGAAGACATTCAACTTGCCGTGGAATCGTATCAGACACGTGTTAACCTCACAAAACCACAGCTTGACCTTCCTGACATAAACCACCTTCCTCAATACACCCTAATCAGCAGACCATTTGGATTAGTCTACCGCAGTGAACTACACCGAAATTGCTTAATGGCGTGTAACGAGTTTCATAAGTTTGGGGATCATACACTCAAGAAAGTCATGGATGGGTTAGCTTATTGGTTAAAGGCGATACAACAAGGTATTGGGTCACCAAAGAGATGGAATTCTAAGGAGAGATGGGATGTGAAGAGAATCATCACGCGGATCGATGAAAGGTTGTTGAAGGGATCAATTCGAACTTTGGAGAGTTTCGTGGTGGTCGTCCCAATATCTCTCACAGCTATCAATGTCGAACGCATTCACGGAGTTATTCTTGGCCTTCGGATTCTCTGGTAACCCTTGATTTGGTTCATTATCTTAACATTTGGATGTGTGATTTTAATGACAATGGCTTGTGCACACATAACGATTATACAACCCGTACATGTCATGAAAGGACCCCGTGGTACACTTGATTGCCATAATCCTATAAAAGGAGCGAAAGCTTCTTATTTTGAGTAAAACTTATCAAAACTTTCATTTTCAATGTTTTGCTCAAAGGACAAGTACTTCCCATATGATTTTCAAAACCTCAAAGTTTATATCACTTGTTGAGGGGAGTATTTGCTTACTAACTTTGTTCATAAATTGTTCTTCATGATAATCTTCCCACAAAACTCGAAATGGTCATATTCAATATCAAAATTTCATCAAAATAACATTTATATGCCATTTTGAGGGAGAAAATTATGTGATAAGAATATGTTGTGGTGCTATTTGAATCCTCATGTGAAAAGACTTCAACCCATGAATTGACGGGATCTGAACAGTCATACATTGAAAAGATTTGTCTTCTAAGACTTATCCAAGTAAATTGTACCTATTCGAGAAGCTCTTGATAGACATGAACTTTGACGGGTTTGACAACCTTTCGAGGTTTGTCCACACCTTCAAGGTAGTTATTAGAGCTAGTTGTCACCTAAAAGCTGACAATGTAACTCTTTAACTATGCAACGTAACCGTGTCTCGCGAGAGATTGTCTATCTTGAGTCGATCAATTTAAAAAGTGCGCTCTCTTCTCTCACCCTGTAGATTTCTGTAAAAATAATTAAGCTAGTGTGGAGGGGGAGTATTTATGCAAAGTATCAAACTCTCAATAGTGGTATTAAATGTTTTACTCATAACCATGTTGAGAGATTTTTCATAAAAATGGTTTTATGGCAACATAGGTTAGTCATGGAGTTATAAGGTGACTAAGGTTAGGAATAACCGTCCTATGATCCGCCAGAGTCGGAGGGATCTACCCAAGGACACCACCAACAATTTGAATTAGAAGTCCTTAGGTATGATTATAAAAAGGAGAAAATGAGAATCGAGAGAAGAAGGAGTTGAAGAATTAAAAAGAAAAGTAAAGAAAATGGTGAAAAGAAATAGCCCTCAAATTATTCAACTTAGGTGACAAGGGTTCAATTCATATACTCTTGGTTGTCACGTGATGACGCCGGTATTGAAGATTAAAGTCGTCATGGACCCGGTGGCGCATGCACTAAACCTTCTTAGCCACTCAAGTTTCTCTCAGCGAAGCTTGTTTCATTCTCACATGGAACCCTACGTAAACTATCGGCTTTCTCTTGAGATTCTTTGGTATTAAAAGGAGACCCTCTCCTAGTCTCCGCTTTCGGGAAAACCAAAGTGCACTATTGATTCTAGTGCCACGAGATTCATCAAAGATCTCTTAGGTACACTTGACAATTCATTGCTTGTCATTCAACAATAAGAACACAAGTGATATATTATCGTGTCCTTCATGATCTTAGCAATCTGTCGAGAACATTTATGAGAGGTTCGCACATGTGATCCTCGGTGATTGAATGGAAACTCCTTCCGTGGTCAACATCAAAAGCCCGACGGCGGGTCACTTCGGTAACTCCTCGTGAATTACGCTTAGTGTGTCTCAAACGGTCTGATCGTGGTGATGCTTGGTGTACCTCGGCGACTCATCGAATCAGATGTGCCGGTACATCGTGTTATCTCACTTGTGGGACTCGGTTCGAGAAACGACCTTTATGAAATTAGAGTTGTGTTTTCACACTATGTCATTAACACTCTCAAGTTTAAACTTGTGTTGGATTATTTCTAACCCATGTTTTATGTTTTCTTCTTATGGATGCTTGCGGTGGAAAAGATCGTGCGATTCTCCACATGTTCATACCTACAACATCACTAATTAAAGTTCTCTCAAAGGCAACACAAAGTCAAAATGATTCTTCGTCAAAGTCAAAGAATCTACAAAGTTTAAAGACTAAGAGAACTACATCGATCTTCGAAATCCAACGTTAAAGGCGTATGAGCATGTTGGAGAAAGACGTGGAACACCGGAGCAATGAAGCGGACTGATCTGAGACAACCACAACATACTATCACTTCCATCACAAAGAACAAAGATCAAAGAACAAAGAAAATGATGACGTCAAAACAGAATACTTCAAAGGAAACAATTTCTCTACACTGGGGAGATTGTTCGAATCAAGGCACTTCTTCTCACAAGAAAGAAGAATGTCAGAAGACGTCAAAGCTACTATTACATCAGCACCTACAACGTTTATCACTCTATCATTCATCACCAACACTTAGGAGGAGATTGTTGGAATCACTCCTAAACTAGATTACAAGTGTTAGTGATTAATATGTAATAGTTAGCTTAATTAGGCCTTTATGTTTGTTATTAAACATTACGCATAACTCTTCATTTCATATCAAACATTACGCATAACTCTTCTTATATCATACGTGTTTGTGTGTGTATTGTTAAACCGATCATCTTATCTTTCTTTCTTACATATTGAGGCTTGTGTTACAAACTTAGTGACCTAACAGCCTTTGATAATAAGAAAAAAAATAATAGGGGTTCTAATTCAAACAACATGGTCCTAATCATAATTTGAAATGTACCAATAGCAACAAAATAGGACGCACTGTTAAAAGAAGCTATGATATTGTTGGATATCCTCCTGGATATGTCAATAGGAATAATGATTTTCAAAATAAAATCATGTCCAAAAGTAACTCTCATCTATGTTGAATGTCACTAAATCTTCTGCTGGTCCTAGCAACCCCTTTTGGTTGTCACTAAACATATACTTAAGTTAATGAGTCCTTTCAATGAGAAATTTTCTATACTGTTAATGCAAATAAGGCACGTACATCTTTCAAATGTATTTTTTGCAAAGGCATTATCAAAGTCAATATTAACTTTGAGTTTTTTTCAACAACAATGCCAGCTCTGCAATAGGAAATATTTGTCTTGGTTGAATTGTTGATTCTGGAGAAAATCAACATATGACTGTATCTATTTATTTTATTATTAGTATTTTTTTTTTGGATAAATGTTGTTGATGTTTCAAAACTTGGGTTGACTGCTGGTCATCCTAATGGCACTCATGCCTAAAATTTGTTGATTTAGAAATCAATGATCATGTCACTCTATATAATGTGCTTATTGTTCATGTATAGAAAGTTAGTCTCTTATATGTTCATAAGTTGGCTAGGGATAACAAACCTGTTTGTTGGAATTGATGATCATACTGTAGGGATCGGTAATGTGAATGATGTCCTTTATTTTTTTAATCTAGGTTATGTAAGTAAGAACTCCACCTTAAACTGTAATTATGCTTGCTATCTGTCTAAGTCACTTTGGCATAAATACTTGGTCATCCTTCTGACCAAGTCTTATAAATCTTAAAAGATAAAATCATTTTTGATATACAGGATGAAACTAATTTAGTCTATGACACCTGTCACAAGGCCAAACAAACCAGAGAGCCTTTTCCTCTTAGTGATCATAAATCTATGCATGTTGGTTAGTTAGTCCATCTTGATATCTAGAGACCATACAAAGTCACTAGTAGAGAAGGGTATAAGTATTTTCTCACTATTGTTGTGATTCTTCTAGAGCTGTTTGGGTATATTTTCTTCAATCTAAATATTGTTATTATTACGATATTTTAAACTCTGTAAATCTATTGATCATTCAATTTGACACTACAATAAAAACCTTTGGAAGTGACAGGTGGGAGTAAGTTTGACAATAGCCAAATGACAAAGTTTTTTAACGAAAAGGGCATTATACATCAAAATTCATGTACTTATACCCCTCGACAAAATGGGGTTGTAGAAAGAAAACATATGCATCTGGTAAATGTGGCATGGTAAATGTGGCAAGATCTCTTATGTTTCATGGTGGCTTACCTTTATATCTTTGGTCGATTATGTTTTAATCATTACTTATCTTATAAACATGTTTCCTTCGTTTATCTGTCTAGAAAATATCCCTATTATGTTGTGTTTGAACAAGATCCAACACTCTCTCACCTTATAACTTTTGGTTGTCGATGTTATGCTATTGTCTTGAATAACAAGGACAAGTTTGAAAGCAGATCTGAAAAATGTATTTTCATTGGTTATTCAAACTCAAAAAAGTGTAATAAACTTTTTAGTCTTGATAATCAAACTGCCATATTTTCTAGGGATGTAAAGTTTTATGAAATTATTTTTCCTTTACAATCAAAATCAAAAATTACTTTAGAAACTAGTGTTACAAATGATATCAATCATCAACACTTTTTGACAACTTTGAAAGTTTTAATAGTCTCAATGATGAAGTGAG
>CM040239.1:135874702-135942890 GCA_022545495.1 Chrysanthemum lavandulifolium
TTAATTTATCTAACTCACACTAGACCGCACATTCCATACTTTGTTCATTGTTTTGCACAACATATATACTCACCTTTAAAGTCTCATGTTAAGTCACCGGATGTGTTAAGGTATTTAAATGGTTCCCAAGTTAAAGGCTTAAGATACTCTTATGATAGTCATTATGGTAGTCTAAAGCCTATGTTGATGCATACTTGGCTAAATGTCCTAAAATCGAAAAATCTATTAATGGTTACTATGTTTTTTACAATGACTGTCTTATTTCTTGGAAGAGTAAAAAACAAATCACTTTTTCCAAACCATCTACTAAGGTTCAATATAGATAAATGGATTCAACCACTTGTGAAATCATTTGGATTCAAAATTCTTAAAGATCTTGGTGCTGAACCTTAATTACATATTACTCTCCACTGTGAGTCTGTGACAACATGGTTGTCATTCAAACGGTCAATAAACCTGTATTTCATGAAAGGTCTAAGCACTTTGATTTAGATGTCTACTTCATTAGAAAAATTTACAAAAGGTATCAAAAGAACCAAAAAAATGGTTCACTTGACTAAATTGCACATTCTTACAAAACATCTCTCATTGCTCAACACGAGGACTTGTGGACAACTAAAAGTGTTTGATATTTTCAATAATCGGATCAAGGGATGTTAATAATAATCTGATTCTCTTATTTATTTTAAGTGCTTATTGTGTGATTAGCACTTTCAGATTTTTCTACTTTATATGGAATAAAACAAGAGTTCAAGGGCTCCCATTGAACTTCTCAAGTTTATGCTTGGTCTGAAGAATTCTACAAATATGAGGGGCCAAATGTGTAATATTGAAGGTTATATCTATGCCTAATCACTTATCCCTATTCCCTATTTGTCAATCCTGATTATCTCTTAGCTGCTCCTAATCTCTTGATCATCTCTCGACTCCATTTGGGTGATCTTTTAATCATTTTTGTATTGTGTAGAGTGTTGTCTCATTGACTAACACTAAAATACTTGTTAACCTTTATTGTATTCAAAAGTGTAATCTTGCCGACTGGCTTATTAATAAGATCTTGTGGTCGTTTTGTGTTTTGTTATTGACATTGTTGTTTTGTATCATCTCACACATACCACGGAGACAAGAAAATCATCTGGCGCCAATGAAATCATATGCATTAATAATAATAGTTGATTCTAACAAGGTCTTTTTTCTCACGCTTTGCGCCGAAAATAAGCTACGGCCGAAAATAAACCGCAGCTGTGAGCTAATTTAAAATTTTATAAATCAAAATGTTAAAGTATAAATTGGTCAAACTGAAGAGGCATGTGTTAAGTTACCAACTTAATTTAGCGCAAAGAAAAAGTTTGACGAAACTAAAAAGGTAAAAAAAATTAAAAAATAATAATAAAAAATAAAAAAAATTGTAGTGTTTAGTTTTGAACTTCTTTTTGAGTTGATATTAAGCGATCGTTCTAAAAGCGCTTTCGTAAAGCGCATGAAAAGTCATGGCGTGTGAGAACAGTAATACGTCACGCCAATCGTCCGTCAGCCGTATATATGCGTGTTTTTAACTCGATATTTATGTGTTATGATATAAATATATAAATATATAAATATTTTCATCTTTTTGACGCTTTATCTGCGTCTTATAAACGTAAAAACGCTTTAACTATAACGTGAAAACGATCGATCATGCCGTCACGCCACGCCTCACGCTATTGAGATAATGAAAAACATCATATAATTGACTAATTAAAGCCACATGCATGGAAAATATATACACTAGATATAGATTTATTTTAGTGGCCTTGGACGACACAGACGATCCAAAGGAACACTCCAAAGGATATCCAGCAAACGTATCTACATTCACAAAGAAGCAAGTCAAAGAAAGGCTAGTTTAGTTCAGATTTTTTTTGTTACATATTAATAATGTTACGTTGCTTCATTTCGTGTTTTATTCACTTTTTCTTATATAAGATTCAAGGAAATTTCAGTCAAAAATAATAAAGTTTTTGTTGCGTTGGAAGGAGAAAGCATATGATCAACAATGGCCAAACTTAATAAATGCCTCGAGGTTGACCACAACAGTGTTCAAAGTGCTTGTTTTTCTGGTCACTTATATGTTTTATTGTTTTCAGATTCATGGTGGATTCGAATGCATTATAAGGTCAACCATATATGAGTTACCCCTAATTTGGTCTAAGAAAGATGGCCAATAAGAACGTGATCTTTCATCAAGGAGGTGACATACTCACATGAGTGGTCAATTACAATAAAGACTTTGTTCCAAAAAGTTTTATTATACCAGATGGTATGTTTAATTATAGATTATTGTAGCATGTTCTTTTTAGCATTTTCTCTAACAAACAACAATGACTACCAATAACTTAAGTATATTGAAGATCATATAAAAGCATAGATTTTATTTGAACCATAATATTAATTGAATTGATTGAAAGGTATATAAAGAAAACATACTCAAAGAGCTAGCTTACAATATTGGACTTGCTATACATTTGAGATAAGAACCAACTAACATAGCTATCATCAAATGTTAATTGCGTTTGCTCAAGGATAAATTATCATTCTAGCATGATTTTAAAGCTAGTATGTGCTCTAGTTAACCGGGAGAAAATATTGCCGACACTTGAACATCAAATGGAAAATTAAAAAAAAAAAATAACATACTCCTTGGTGTTTCTTTGTGGATTAGGGTCCTCCAAAATCAATTCGCTGTCATAGGTCTTTTTTAGATCTAAAAAAGCCATATGCAGGTCTCTTTGTCTTTTCCTATACTTCTCCATAAAGGTTCGGATAAGGTGTATCGCCTCGACTGAAGATCGACCGAGCATAAAACCAAACTGGTTTTCATACACCCTAGTCTCCCTTCGCACTCTTCTCTCGATCACTCTCTCTCTCTCAAAGCTTCGTTGTGTGACCAATTAACTTGATACCCCTATAGTTGCTACAAACTTGTGCATCGCCTTTGTTCTTGTAAATGGGGATGATACAACTAACTCGTTTTACAAGGGGCCATGTTTGGGTTGACATTCTCAAAGCATCGACCTGTTTAAAATATAGATATCATCTTACAAAAACTAAGTGTGTGGGATTGGATCCAATTTTTGACATGATTAAATAAATAGGTTGGCTTAGAGTTGGATCAAATATATATCTGGCTGCTATTCCAATCCAAATAGATTCGGGTGAGTATCCTCTCAAATTACTTGAGTCAAGTTAGAGGATCCTCAATTATTAAATTAAAATCAAATGTCAAGATTTACAACAAATATATTCGTTCTTAACTTTTGATTTTAATCTAATGGTTGAGGATCTCAACTCGACTGCAAGAACTCGAGAGGATTCTCTTGATAGATTCACAGTCGATTCATCTTTTCCTGCCACCATCAAATCGAAACATATCTTTAATGGTTTTGGAGTAGCAGCCGAACAAGGCTCTGAATCTATTTTATGTTAATAAGTCCATGTTTTGTTAAATAAGATACTCACCAGATTTGTCGTCCTACTTAGGAAACAACATTTAACTAAAATGTGCTAACTAGTACTAAACAGCTCATGTTTTCGTAAAACATAAACACATATATAATATGGTTGTTTATGTTAAAAGTAAGGTTAAATCACATAGACATGCATGCATTTAGTAAACCTAGGGCCACACATTTATCGACATGTACTTTTAATTTATCAATTAGACTAAATTAAGTACAACCCCTTTGCAAATTTTGCTTGCAATCTAATACGTTATATATCTTACATTCAATTCATGCGGTTTCCTTTCTTGTAATTCAATGTTTATTCGCATTTCTTTTGCAAGTTAACTCGTCTAGGCTCGATAATAAACTGGACAAATATCCACACTTTTCATACCACTATCGTAAAATGAGTATGTTTTAGAGCATCATGAGAGTCTAGGATTGGTCTAAAAACTAATCCAAGACTGTAATCCTAAAAATGTGCATTCGAAAAAGTTTCCCATGTGGCTCTTGTTAAGGGTTTTACAAGGGTGAAAGTATATATATGCATTGCTCTTAGTAAAGAAAATAAAATATGAACCTTTGCGATATTATACATGTATGGGCCTAAATGTATTTGAAACTTTTACATCTTAGCCTATCTAAAAATATTGTCACATTTTTTCGGAGATAAGTGGATATTTTAGATTACGGATATTTTAGATGTTAGCTTTGCATAGTAACGATCTCTTGATTCAATTGATATGTTAATCAAATTTCATTTAAATAATTCTGGAGCAAAATATTAAACGAAATATTAGAACAGAGACAAAAAGTAAACAACTGGTAACTGATTAATTAATTATATATTAATTAATAAATTAACAATGTAGTATTCATATTCACTATCACATTCTAAAATATTTGTGATTGAATTTTTTTACTTATAGATGTATGTAATAGAATTCAAGAAATTGTGCATGCATTTGGATTCTCATCAGAGAACAATTGAGGTGGTGGAATTCTTTCCATGACATACAATGGTGGATACTGATGATAATACATCATTCTTTGCATGTCCATAACATCCATTCTCTCTACAACTTCCTTCTTTCCCTCTTCTTTTCCTTCGTCGCCTCCTTCTTTCTTCTCTTCTTCCGCGGGTTTCTCATCAGGTTTCGCTTCTTCTGCTGGTTTCTCTTCGGGTTTTTCTTCTTCTTTGGGCTTCTCAGCTTCCGGTTCAGGTGCTGGTGCTGGTTCTGGCTCGGGCTGTGGTACTATCTTGGCTTGCTTTTTTGTGCGTCTGTACACATACTCTACTAGCTTCTCGCCGTCCATACTTCCTGTTACTATAACTTTACTTGAACTCACTTCAGTTTCCACTGTTCTCACTCCTGCACATTGCATGTATAGCTTATATGTTTTGTTTTGAAGTTGTAAAACTTGTTATCAGAAATATTGTAAAGAGTTGAGGTTAGGTACGTACCTTTCATTCGGAGGATCTTGCGTTTGAGTTGTAGGGCACATGCTTCGCAATGCATATTGACATTTAACTCGACGGTGATTGGTCCAGCGACTTGAGAGTTCACCACTTGAGGAATAGGTTCACCCTCAGCAGCAGGAAGAGGTGACAATACTTTGGCAACTCTCTTTGTTTTCTTTGTTATCTTGTCACAAACTGCTTGTGGTTCCACCACTCCTTTTATAGTAACTTGGTTCTTAACCATGTCAAAGTCTGCCCCCACAACACCTATAACCAAAATGACATAAACAACAATGAGTACATAAAAATTCAACTAGCTAGTATGCATGTCTATATATGCAAGTTATGGTACCAATTAAATCATGTCATGTGTCCACTAATTCCTTATATTTAGCCAATATTATGTTGTCACACTAACTTTGTTATAGTTTTTTTCCTTCGGCAGACAACGTGATTGGCTGGATTATATGTTAGTCATCACATATATAGCATCATCAAATTATATACCTGGAATCCTCATAAGAGATCTCTCAATCTTTTTGGCACATCCAACACAATGCAAATCCATAAACAAGACAAATGGCTCCGGCGGTTTTGGTTCTTCTTTTTTCTCTTCAACAGGAGGTTTCTCTTCGCCGTTTTCTTCCTTCTTTTCTTCCGCTTTCACTTCTTCTGCTTTGGGTTCCTCCTGATAGCACAACAAAAAGACCAGGGCGAATTTAGAAAAATGAAACACAACTCACATTACATATCAAATATCACTTTCTTTCCCATCTAGAAATGCGTTAAAAACGAAAGTACTAACCACTTTCTGTTGTTCACCCATTGTAGCTAAATGTATATAGAAAGGAGAGTTTAGTTTATGTAAACAAAGAGAGAAATATGGAATGAGAGGGAAAGAAAATTAGAAGTGAAATATATAAGAAATAATGTTGAGAATCTTAAGGATGGACGGTGAGTTATTATCCTATAAAGGCAAAACATTGACAAGGCATAGCACATGTAGAGCCACTAACTCCCATTTATAAAAAAATGTAATCTTTTTGGGTTGGGATCCATTGGTTACAAAACCTTAAGCAGAGGGAATTCCAAGGAATCAGGGTTGATTAATTTAATGAACAACTAACAACTGAATTATGGGCACACAAGGTTAAAAAAATCAATAGTTTATGACACATCTACAGAATTATTTAATCCATTTGGTATGATCTTGGATTTTCTGGCTTTTATTCCTTCTAACAATCACTTTTCTTCATAGTTACTTTTTATCAGTTTGGAAGTTAATTAACCAGATTTTGGAAATGTTCAAGTTCTCAGTTTCGACCCATTTACTTATAGATAAGTTGATCGAGCGGGATTTTTGTCTCAATCTATCAAAAGGTTTAGCTCAAAGAGCGATACAGAAAATGGAGTCACCCAATGTGAAATGGATTCGACGAGTTAAAGTTTGTTCAATGTCTGCTTTCTTCCATTTGGTACTCTTTTGGAAGTTATGAGGTTTGAATCATGTTATCATTCACATTTGTTTGATAAATCTTTATCGTATTAGGAAGTTTAACAGATTTTGTTAATGTACATTACATCTGAGAAAGTTGTCATTCTTGATGCTAAAACTCTCCTAACTCACATGGTGTATAAGTTTTTGCTATGTTCCTTTGTTTTTGAAGAGTCTCATTCCTTTGGTCCTAATTGTATGTTGCATGAAAACGACAAGAGGTTGCAGTTTCGACTTTGTAACATGTAAATGGGTGGATTTGAGTCGTGTTTCTATCTTAAACTAAATTGCTAAGCCAATTGAACCTAGAAAAGAATGGTGAAAATGTCAAGCAGGTATTGCCACCCTAAATAAGCGTGCACGATTGTGCACGTTGGGTTGCACAACCGTGTAGTATGATCTTCGATTCAAATGTTAATCATCCTCTCAATTTAATTTTCTTTTAGTGTTTTGATCTATAACGCACATCAAAAAATGTTAACTATTCATTCAAATCTATATAACGGACAACCGAGCGTTGGTGAGTTAACCTAGTCCAACCAAACCCTTTTAACAGACATATTTTGACCTAATCCAAGCTTAGATCCATTATTAAACCCTTCTAACACGTCCATCTTGCCACCTTAAAACGACAAACTCTCGGACAATCATGATAGCTGTCAGAAGGTCGGTATGACGATGGAACTAATCGAAGAACGGCCATAGCTTTAGAACCGATGGTTGATGTATGAGTTAATTGAGTAGTCGGGCAAAAGGTATGAACTTTAATTTTGGGAGGATGCTAAAAGGAATAAAGTATTACGTGTAAAGATATGCTAACTTGAAACTTGGTATCACATGCTACATTATTCAATCTTTCTTTTTGCTAACATAAAATGCATTCTTAATTTGTGGTTACCTAACCTATCATTTTTCTTTTTTGTTTTTGTTTTTGTTTTTTATTTATTTTCAATGATGTAACAAACTTGATTGAATCTAAACACCAAATAGAGGTGAGAAATGAGTTTGAAATTGCAACAAATATAACTTTGTTACGTGCTGTACACATAGATATGCATTTGGATCCACATAACCATTCGGTAACTTGGTCTATAAGAGCAAGAAAACTTTATCAAAATTCAAAAGTATCCAGATCATGACCAAAATTAGTAACACTGAAACATGTGGGTTTGAGTCAGCATGGGCCCAAATGTTTGGCCACCAGTCCACCACACAAAAATATTTCATATTTTCATAACAAAATATGTTCTAAAAAGGTTTTAGTCGTAGAATAGAACGAACTTTTTAAATATATCAAACGATTTAGTGCGTGAACTACGAAAAGTTGTAAAATATAACGACTTTCATAAAGTATTCTAATCTACACATTTTGATAACGTGTCGAAGATATAAATGGTGTCACGTGTCGTATCACTACACCAAAATCGAGTTTGGGGACAAGAATTATTTGGGTCGACGTTGTCGTCCCAAATTACAATGGGACCCATAAGTTTTCAACAAAAGTAGCGGTCAACCAAAATGTTTTGTACGACGAAATAAGCGCGACAATGTCGTGCGCACTATTATTTGTTTTTTATAATCTAAAATCTTTTAATAAACCAAAGAAAAAAAAATACATCCCGCCTTTTTTTTATCCCGCCAAACACTTTGGGACAACAACGTAAATCTTTTTTTTTCTTTTTTTTTTTTTTACACCGCTTTTAATTAAATTATTTAATTTTAAAAATTATTTTATTTAATTTAAATACTTTTATTTAATATAAATTAAAATTAAATAGTTTATATTTATAATTAAATACTTTAATTTAAAATTAAATAAATTTATAGAATTAAAAAATATTTACCACCAATAGTTTCCGCCATTATTTTACCCAATAGTTTCGCCATTATTTTTCCCATAAAGTTTTCCTTATATATCCCGACAAAACATAAATAACCAATCGTCAATTCCCACAAAACACACGTAATAATAAAATGGTGATTACACGGGAAAAAGACTGGTCACTGGTTTTATCGTCGATATATCTCTTTACTCGAGTTCTTGATACTTATGGGTCGAAATTTATGATGAATATGGTTCTTACAAGAACATGGACCGATTGATGAGAGGCCGATTCGGAATGGTTAAGGAAAGAGCCATTCTACGGGTGTATTTGGACTATGAAGCTAATGGTGTTGGAGGAGAAAACACTGGAAGTCAAGCAATGTTTGAGCGGTTCGTCAAGCAAAGGAAGGAAAAGATTAAGTGAAAAAAGCCGTTCGATTACACATTTGATGATGCGGAAATAGGGTAACAAATCTTGAAGCATTGTTTAATTTTAAATCATTTTAATCAATTTAAATATTTTATAACTAATTTAAATTTCTTATAACTAATTTAAATTATTTAAATTTTTATAACTAATTTAAATTATTTTTAATTTATTTAAACTTTTATAACTAATTAATTAATTTTAAATTATTTAAAAGTTTATAACAAATTCAATTTATTTATTATTAATTAAATAATTTAAGGACATTCTAATATACAAAAAATAAAGGCAAAAAAAAAAGGGACGACATTGTCTTGCCCTTTTTTTAACAAATTTTTTCACGAAAAATCAAATAACCCGCCAAATAATTCTGGCAAAAAAAAACAAAAATGTACGACATTGTCGTACCTTTTTGTGTCATCCCAAAAAAAATGACAAAAAGGCACGACAATGTCGTACCTTTTGTGTCGTCCTAAAAAAACTACAATAATTGAGCAGAATATCTCATCTTCATCTCTTTCTTAACACCACCACAAAAAAACCACCACTGCTACTCGTAAAAAAAAATAAAAAAATAAAAAAATAAAAAAAAAATCGGTAAAAATCCTAAAAAAACGCAATTTTCTTAATTCAACACCTCCACAACACTACTATCACTCTAACCATCAATTACACACGCACCACTGTGCACAATTTGTATAATTTTTGTTATTTTGTAACATTTGAAGGTATTTTTTTTTGTTAAAATTTTGTTTGTTAATTTAATTTCTTTAATTATGGGTTGTTTAACTATGGTTTTATGTTGTGTTTGTGTTGGTTAGATGGTCCACCGCAACAGCTCACCATCGTGAACCACCGCCGCAGCTCCACCACCAACAACCGCAGCAGCCGCAGCTCCACCACCACCACCTTTTGTGTAGGTTAGTGACCTTTTTTTTTTTTTATTTTGTTAATGTTTTTGATGCGACAATGTCGTCCTAAAAGTTTTTATTAATTAATTTGGTGCGACAATGTGTTTTGGGACGACAATAGTTTGTTTAATTATAGTTTTATATGTAGTGTTTGGGACAAATGGGACCGTCGAGTGTTTGGGACGGTAGGGACGGTCACCGTGTCGGTCGAGCGGCGACCACCTCTTTTCTCTCTCTATTTTCTTCACTTCATATATACTTCAAATAGAAATATATATATATATATATATATATATATATATATATATATATATATATATATATATATATATATTTATTATTACTTTATCGATAATGTATATACTTTTATTACTTTGTCGATAATGAAAATGATATGTGATATCGGAAAAAATGTCATGTGATATGTTATTAATTGTTACTTATAATACTTAAAAATTTCATGTGATATGTTATTAATTGTTACTTATAATACTTAAAGTTACTTATATACTTTTATTACTTTGGTTAGTAATATTGTGATTGTTAAACTTGTGTTACTGTTTTTAGGATTTTAGTGATTAATTTTGGAAATTACCCGTCCGAAGTTAATCATCCTATATAAAACCCGTCCGAAATTAATTTATTAGAAATTAATTTCGGAAAGTCCCTTGTTTGGGACTGCTTTTTGAATGTTTGGTCCACGAAATTATGTGTTCTTGTACTTGTACTTTTACAGATGGCGTGTGTACAACCTAGATCACACGGCGGGGATGTTGGCGGTGATCCACCAAGACGGCCCTCATTTACTATCTTGCCGCTATCACGCGTAACAAATTGTGATTTTTTTTATTATTTTATTTTTATTTTATATAATTTTTATTGATAAACGAATTTTTTACATGTACTTTCACAACTCAATAACTTATATTTGTAGGTTCAATGATCATCGGTGAGACAACAAATCGGGCCTTAAGGAAGGCTTTTAGGGAGAATAACAGACAGCCTTTGCCTATAAGCTTTGATACCGATGATCAAGGCACCTTCTCACCGGTTGGCACTTATGCACCGCAGTTAAATAGTCTTATTGGGGAACAAGTGAGGCCACTTCCCCTTGATTGCGATTGGGAAGAAATTATTGATTCTTATAAGGCGCATATAATGCCGGCGCTACAGGTTATATTTATTGTTTATTTTATTTCTATTCTTATTGTTATTGACCGTTTAGATATGCTTGTTATATTTAAATTGTGTGTTTGTTTAAATACGTATACCTTTTTGCAGACCTATTTCAACCTGGCGCCTTGGTTGAATAATGAGAACATATTCCGTGTGGAGATAATCTTTATACGGTGGGGAAAGGGTAGGACTTGGGCTATGGTTACAGAGAGGATGCTATACCGAAAATACAAACACAGGCTCAAGTCTAAATACTTTGATATCCACGAGGCGGCAAGGGCACATCCGCCACCCCAAAGCCTAGTTGAGCAGAACCCAAGAGGAATGGGAGATGTTGGTTGACCGTGGTTAGACCAAACGGATGGCAAGATCGGCCGAAATGCGTAAAATCGATCTAAAACAAGATTTTAACTCACCAAGGTCGACAATCGTTCGTTCAAGGACGAAACCATCATGTAAGACTCGTTATAATTTTGTGATTTTAAAGGTTTTTATATTGTTTATATTTACCTCGTTATCAATTTATTTTATATTGTATGTATAGAGGGTCAACAATAACAATCAAAATGAAGACCTGATTGAAACTTGGAGGAAGGGCCATTCAAAAAAAGATGGCACATTTAAGACCAGGGAGAACGAGACGTCTTACGTAAGTAATTTATCTCTTAACATGCGTCATTATATTAAGTTACTTCTCATTTATTATTTTTTTCCTAACTTACTTTTTTTTCTTTCTTTCTTTTTTTTTTTTTTTTTTTTTTTTGAAATTACACAGAATGAGATGAGGGCCCTTCAGAGCAAGTCGAGCCGGTGTCATCCCGTACATGAGCAAAGATAGAAATATTGCAACGTGTAGTTCAGAGTGACAACCGCCGAACATGGCGAGCGAGGCGGAGGTTACAGGTGGTGGCTCAACCTCTTGCGGTTCACACGTGGGCATGTTGCTCAAGATTACGTTACTAGGAGCATATGACGAGGCGATGAGGAAACCAAGGCAGGCAAGAACGGGCTCGTCGGTGAAGGTGAAGCTCACGCGGCTAGGGAGCAGTGCCGCCCAAGCCGCAGATTGGGACATTCGGATCTTACCTTGAGCTTTTCACCCACTACAACTCACAAGGTAACCCATTTTCGACTCCTTTCCCTCGGTACCCATTCCCGCCTTTTTCCCTCCCGCCTTATGGTTTCAAGGTCCCATTCCGGCCCTTATGGTTTCCAAGCTCCCATTTTCGACCCCAATAATGCATTTGGGTTGTTATCGCCCACCTTTCCCAACTCTATCACGTGCCCGGTACTAGTTCGAACTATGCAATGCGACCACCGGACCTTAACCTAAGACAACTCACAAAATAATCCTCATTTGGGCCAAAATGATCATGTTGATAATAATGATTTGAATAATAATAATGATAATAATGAGGATAATAATGAGGCGGGACGACGTCGAGTCCAAGTGATTCGAGCGACAGTTCTTTGAGGAGTAGGCGGGAAGTTAGTTTGTGAATTTTAGACTTATTAATATTATGGAATAGTATTGTATTTATCGAATGTTATCGTGGATTTATGTTAACTTTATAACTTTTGGACATGTTAGCTTTATAAGCTAGTGACTTGTTAGTTTGAGACATGTTATTTAGGAAATTTGCGTCAGTATAGTTTAAGAGTAGTTTACTTTGTATCGTATTTGTTGAATGGTATCGTAGAATTGTGGAATGTTATTCGATCCGTTTAGTAATTTGGTATTGTATCATATTGTCGAATTGATATTGTGGATTGTGATTGATTACAGGTTGTATTTGTTTTGGTAGATTTTTCCGAAAAATGGAAAAACTACGAGTTCTTGCATTTTTTTGCCCACCCAGAAAAATTAGGGACGACAATGTCGTCCCTAATATACACTAGAAATGTCGTCCCATTCTGAACCACAAGGCCATGTGTATCGTCCCATTTTTTATTTTATGCCACGTGGAATTACAGTTTGGCATGACATAGTCGTGCCTTTCTGTATTTAAAATTTTATTTTATTATTATTTTCAAAAGATAAATAAATTTAAAAAAAAAATTGGTACGACACTCTCGTACCAATTTGCAAAAGACTGTCGTGCCAAATTGTGTTTTCACGTTGAATTACTTTTGGGCCCCATTTGTTGTCGTGCCAAAATTTCAAAGGTAGTGTCGTGCCAATTTTTTGGGTCAATGAAATGGGTCTACAAAAGGCGTGACGTACGTACGCTTTTTTCGTTTGGGTCGACATCGTTTGTATTTTGGGCACGAGAATGTCGTGCCAAATATCACATTTTTTTGTAGTGTATGACACGTATTTTTTTGTAGTGTATGACACGTCATCAAAATGTGGAGATTGGAACACTTACGAAAGTTCATTACATTTACACAATTTTTTTAGAGTTTACGTACCAAATCAGTACATTTAAAAAAGTTCATTTCTATTTTACAATCAAAACGCTTTAAAAAATCTGGTAAATTTTATAACCATAAAATTATTTAAGTTAAATTTCTTGTGAGACACGGAATATTCTTTTTAATGAAGTTAGTTTAAAAGATTGTGTGTGAGATTAGTGTGGGGGGACCAGAAAATTGGAATAAGATGTTATAATTAGGTGATTAGTATAATAATGTGGTCATTATTGGCTTGTTTAGTGGTTAAGGAATGATACTTAACTCAACCACCACACGCTAAAACTTTGGCTAAAAGTATAGAGTCCAAATTGCATAGTTTTTACGGTTAAAATGATAATCTATTCGGGGTAGTTTGGTTTTGACACTAGAAAGCTGCCAAATTAATAATAAATCAATAATCGAACGTAACAAACTCTATAGATATAACTTACAAACACTATTCGATCAATAAGCCGATGTCTCCTAAAGAGAATTCGCCCATGTTTTGATCAAAGATGGCCTAAAAAGATTGAATGACACATGCTAAAGTGTTCAAAAGCTACAAAGCTATGGTCCATGAGCAAAAGAGTTGTATATACATTTACATCATGTCATTATCCAAGTACACAGAAAAGTAGAAAGTTTTCTTCAGCAAAAAAAAAGTTTATTACATATGTCACAATTGAAATGAGCAACATTGGTCCAAATTCTTTGTTGGATAACTAACTTTGTTTTCGCTAATAAACAACCCTTAAGCTCAACCAGTTTTTCAGAAAGATTTAAGCTTTTTATGAATGAAAACAAAGTTTGCTACTCTGACACAAAGTTAAGTTTAAAATATGTACCTTTTTAGACTGCGGAAGAGGGTTGATGATCATTGAGATATAACTCCGCAATGGCAGTGTGTAAAGCTGCTCCAATGGGAAGAGCATCTTCATCAAGAAAGAAATAGGGAGAGTGTGGAGAGTGAATTGAGCCAATACCCTCGTTTCGTATTCCAATTCCAAACATTACTCCAGGGACCACTTGTTGATAGAAAGCAAAGTCTTCGCCAGCCATGACCTTTTTGGATACTTTAACGCCCTCTGGGCCGAGCAACATTGAACCAACCTGGTCCACATGCTTATGTAAGGTCTCATCGTTAATGGTGGCTGGATATGGTGGGAATTCGTCTTCCTTCATGTCAACTGAACCTTTACATCTATGAACTGCTGCCTGTCCTTCAACGACCTGACAGTCACAATAGTGTATCACTAACCAATGAAGTTAAGGCATTCGGATCTGATTATCTGATCATCAATTTTGATGTTGGATAAACATATTCTGTCTTTGCTAAACAAAATTGCTATTATTGGTTATTTTTTCTTCTTTTTTTTTTTTTTTCCTAAAAATCAGAGTTTGCCAAACACGACACACTTAAGATTTAATTATTACAACCTCAATCAACATACGCACATCCAAATACTAGTTTCTACAGCCAGTTTACCTATTGTTACATTTGATACATCTAAACACCCCCTAAGACTAACCTGCTTTGAACTTGATGTGGTCAGACGGTCAAATTTGAAAGAAAGAACATTTTCTCATTAATTCTTGTTTTGGTTTCATATTATCCACAGCCTAGGATTCTAAAAGAAAGGAGCTTGACTGGCTATATGAAATACGTTGAATGCTAAACAGATCAGCCCTTTGAACATGAGAACTAGATAAAGAATTAATAATCGAAGATACTAGCCATTGGAGTACTCCGATTATCTGTTCTTTCGACGACTTAAAAGTTTAAGGAAAAATTGCAAGTATTTTCTTTTCATTTCCTTCCAAAGTGATACTAGATAAATGATCCTATTTAATATACCCATTGCAATAACACACTAAATAAAAAGCCGTCAATCATCAATCATGATTATTGCCAAGATAACGTGAACTAAGGTTGTCATACTCTTACAATATTACAATTGGCATAGTTAAACATGAATGAACAAAATTAAGCATTATAAGAGCTTCACGGGTATACGTTTATGGGCTATGAAAATTCTGATTCTAATTAGTTCATAAGAGCGTGATTTTGCCTTTCTGATATTTTCCTTTTGGCGTTATAGTTTATATTATCACAAACTCATCTTCATCTTGAGAAATGCTAGTATTATACAAAGAGACTAAATTCATTATATGCACGGCAAAATTTTGGAAGGTATTGTCTAATAAAAGGTACGCAGCTGTAGTTGTATATATAGAAAAGGAAAGCACATGAAAACAGCGGAGCTAGAAATATACCTCTTTTACCCTTTGCTGAAGACGTAGCAAGCCTTCAGTTGTAAGACTCCTGAGTGTCCCCCCTAGTTCGACATATGGTGGAATGACATTTAACGCACCCCCACCCTTGACATAAGTGACTGATAGCACCTGCACCAAATTTCATGTATATCAGCATTCAATTAATACACCTTGTCCATACAAACAACACTAAGCACATCCAAAATCATGAAATATACTTGTTATAAGTATCAAACAAGTATCTTGAAGTGTTCATTAGGTATATGAACAAAATAATGTTGTCAACATTGGTGACCAACAAAGTTCACCAAAGCTTATACGGCTAAAAAAGGTACTGGTAATAAACTTGGTCCGATTTCAATTTTAGGCCACCAACACATATAGGCAGTGCGACCCTAATGGGTAAGTGGTCACTTTTGACCATGTTGATCTTTTATTCTGACATTGCACAAGCGCCTGAACCCGTTATCTCTGCTATTACTTTCATTAAAAAAGTTTCAAAGGTGGTTTTTCCATGCCTAACATAAGTGGATTACATAGTATATAAACTTAAACAATTTATTTTATCCATTCATGCAAGTAGCCCTAACTTATAAGTGTCATTATCTTTCAATATACACCACATTCGACTCTTGAAAACTGAATATTAGAGACATATTACATATGGTTAATTTCAGAATCATAATACTTGTAGATCACCACTGTTTCAATTCAATTATTTTACTTTTCATGAAACAGTTGGATGCAAATCATTATTATGACTATGAAGGCTGTTTTTATGCATGTTTTAGTATATGATATTTACTATAGAACTTAGTGAGGGTGATCAATATCAATTCATGCCTGTCGACAACAAGATTTTTATCTGTATGATCACCAACATCTACTTTAAGTTTACGGAAAGAGAATGTTATTTTGTTATGAAAATAGGAAAGCATGGCGAGACATACTTGACTTTGAAGAGGATCTAGTTCTCTAGAGATGAGTTGTTGCAAAGCCAAAACTGTTGATGATGCAGCAAGTACAGGGTCCACACTTTTGTGGGGTTCAGCAGCATGACCACCTTTACCTTCTATTCTGGCTACAAAGAAGCATACGGCAGCTAACATAGGTCCTGGAAGGGTGTTTATGGTTCCTGTGGGAATTGTAAAATCAACATGCATTCCAAAAATAGCCTCGGCATCACCAAGAGCACCTTCCTTTACCATGTGTGATGCACCAGCACCTCCCTCCTCAGCTGGTTGGAAAATCAGTCGAACGGTTCCCTATACAACAAATTAATCGACATCTTTATTGGTTAGTGACTTGCTGATGGAATTGTAATGTACTATAACTGGTATGTTTGTACAGGCCAGGTGGTGTGCATTGCAGAAACATTTATTTTCTTTTGAATAGAATATTAAGAAGGCCGTGCGCATTTGACTTGTATACATGTTCGCCCATTTGACCCGTATCATTTTACCTATATTGTATGAATCTAGTTTAAACTGATTATTAGAGATTCTATAAAGTGGAAATCAACCCATTTATTAGTAAAAAAAAGATATGTATGTTATAATAAGTGCCCTGTTCCTGTTGTTAGTGCAAAGTGTATACAGACATCATGTAAAATAGAGTCGGTAACCATCAAGTACAGATATGTCACTTTGCTTTAAGCACATATATTATTACATAACGACATACCTTGAGATTGCCCTTTCTCTGATTAAGTAACTTAGCAGCACCGAGAAGCATAGTCGTATGAGCATCATGTCCACATCCATGCATCACACCATCATTTTTACTCTTATGCTCCCATTCAACCAGCTCCTACATTATTTCATCATACATACTTATATATTGCTGGCATAGTCATTCCTAAATAACATAGAAACCGTTTAAATGTGAAAGTCAAAACTTTGAAGTTTTCAGCTTTAAAACTTCTATGAGTTTTTTAGCGGTGTTTGGCATTAGATAGTGCTTATTGAATGATTGCATTTACATGTATTAGATAATCACTTTGTGTTTGGGTAATCAGATTATAACTATGACTATCTGATTAAATAACCATTTTAAGGGGGTGTTGTTTATTCTCCATCGTTAAGTACGTCATTATATGTTCATAATCCAAAAAATAGCCGGACAAAATGGGCTTAAGTAAAAAAAGCCGAATAAGCCCAAATATAAGCTTAAACAAACACCCCCTAGCTAATTCATATCCAAACACTACCCAACGCAAATCCTATAATTCCTACTATTCCATCACATAAGCACATTCAAACCGCGAAGTCTTACCATTATCAACATTACCTTTTTTCGCAAAATCATATACATTACTCAAAATTCAAAACCATAAAAAAAGCAGCCCGACTAACGCGCAACCAATACCTGCAAAGGGAGTGCATCCATATCAGCTCTTAAAGCAACAACAGGAGGCAAACCAGTACCAATTTGAGCAACAAAACCAGTATGACTAAGAGGATATATATAAAAATATTAAGTTCATCCAACTCTTTTCTAATAAGCTCACTTGTTTTATATTCTTTAAAACCAAGTTCAGGGTACTCATGTATTTTCCTTCTTATTGAAACTAACCAATCTTTGTCTTGTTTTGCTGCACTTAAAAGAGTTGACCCATATTCATTATCTATGTTTATTTGGGTTGACAAAGGGATTGACACCCATAATAGTAATAGGATACTAAAGATGATAAATTTAATCATGTTGTGACCAGTTTTTAGTGGCAGGTGATCAGGGTTTTGTGCTAAAAACCAGAAAGTTTGAACTTTTAACTTTGTTTTGGGTTGTGCAACTGCAAGTGAACTGACCCTTTGACTTGAAGCAGTTCTCTTGTTGTTTTGACTTTTTTTCTTTTTTTCTTTTTTTGGGCGAACAAAACAAAGACATGGATTAGTCATGGACTATCCATTAATTGTTCACTTCTAAAATATATACTAATACTAGCTAAAAGACCCGTGAAATTCACGGGTATTTTTAAAAAAAAAATAAAAAATAAAAAATAGATAACGTTTATATATTTCAATAAGCCGATAGAAAAAAAAAGAGTATACGAAGTTAGAAAAATAAATTTTTTACAGATAAAAGGTATGTGTAATCAAGAAAATATAGAAAGAAGTAGCACATGTATAATAACTAATATGTGAATGATAAGATACATAATTTGGTTTATAACTAAATTAATAAACGTCGTATGATCGTTTTCTAGCGGTAGATAGTCTTGAAGAAGAACGGTCAACGTCGGAGACAGACATGGATTTTTGAAAGGTGTTGCTGATTTTTTCCTTTATTATTATGAGTACTAAAGTTGTCCGATGAAGAATTTATCAAAAAAATCGGGGGTTGCACGTGCCAAAAAATGCCACATTTTATCAAAAATTTACATTCGTGACCTAAAATGGGGTGTGGCCGTCTGCACACCCGGCTCCCATGATGGTCCGTCGTCAACGGCGTCAAACACTTAAGTAGTCATGTTCATACTGGTGAACACCTAAATATGAAAAAAAAAAAAAAAAAAAAAAAAAAAAAGGAAGTTGTTGATAGTGCGGTTTTGCGGACCCACAAACACCCTTAAAAAGACCCATACAGCCATTTAAAACATAAATTTTAGCACCCTAAACACCCTTAAAATATCACCAAGTATACCCGAACACCCATTTTGAACTTCGTTTTGCAGTTGACAGAAACAACAAATAGAGTACGTTTTAATCAAATCGGGACACCCTTAAAAGGACCACAAAACCTAATGAATACTTCAATTTTTCCAGCCCAAAAACCACTAAAACGACCCAATCACCCAATTAAACTGATGTTTAGCCCAATTGACCCCTTGTTCCTAAAGCCGAACTTATATATAAGAACATCCAACTCTTATATGACTTATTTATATTTAATATTTATTTATTCTACAAAATTAATCACTATGTCGTGCAAAACTTCTCCTTTTATAAAATGGTGAAAAGCATTACCGTTGACAACACCTAAAGTTTGGTATAATCCCGCTTTCTCAAAAGGATTCGAAGAACCAACTTCAACACTGCAATATTGGTTCTTTAAAAGTTACAAATTTAGCTTTATTAAGGAGGGTGAAAAAATGCTGTAGAAATGTATTAAAAAGCATATATGGTGTTGAAGGAGTATATGAAGGTGGAGATGGGTCTCAAATTAGGGATTTTGGTTTGACATTATTAAGGTTGGAAAGAGGCTTGATAGGCTAGAGGGGATTTTGTTAATAACTTTTACAAAACAGTTGGTGATGGTTTAGATACCTTGTTTTGGCTTGATAAGTAGGTGGGGTACGCCAGACTTTGTGATCGTTATCCAAGGCTTTTCAGGTTAGAGAAATATAAGAAAGTAACGGTTGGTAGGATGGGTAATTGGGTTGGATAAATTTGGTCTTGAAATTAGGAGTGGGCTAGAAAATTCATTGTGACTAAGAAAGTGAAGAAAATGTTTCTCTATATGATAATCGTAATAAATAATTAGTATGTAGAAACTCTTGTAACATAAGAATTTGTTTTCATAATTTTCATAGCTCAACCTGGTTAAAAGAAAATAAATTTACCTTAATCTAGGAAGCATTCGCATATCATTCGACAAATTCCCCGAGACGTGCATTCTTTCCTACGTAATACTTATATGAGGTAGAATTTCATAAAAGAGTTGGGAGTTAAACCAAAAGTCTAATGAATTCATAGTTTTTAGGGATAATTATCTAAAAAAATGTATTTAATTTTTTACTTTTTTCAATTGTGTATAGTCTTCTTTATTTTCGGCTATTATATATCCTAAACTCTTGATTTGGACTTTTGTATGTATTTCATGTATATAAAATAACTATTTTACCCTTTGTTGCCAATAAAGCAGTTACAAAATATAAGGGTAAAATGGTCATTTTACATGAGCAAATACCTACAAAGTTCAAAATTCAAAAGTTTGAAGTATATAATAGTAAAAAATAAAACGGTTATACACAATTAGAAAAAATGACAAGTTAAATACATTTTTTATAATTATCCTTAGTTTTTATGCATCAATAATTTTAAGAAAAATCATTCTACAAAACATGCATATCCTATGCATTCTATTACCAAATAAACCACGCTAACTTACCTCCCATGAAATAACTATACAATATACTTTCATGCAATTTTCTATCTAGGACCTCTCCATATGACTAATAATCCCATGATCTCTTTCCCCACCGTCAGGGGCGGAGGCAATAGGGGGACTAGTGGGTGCTAGGCCTCCCCCAACTAGATCAATAAGTCTACTATAATATAGCCTAAAAGCCCAATATTTTAAGATTAGAAACAATCGGCCCCTACCAATATTACCGATTCAATATTGCGTTTCATGGATAAAAAATTGTAACTGCTGAAACTCAAGAGTCAAGAGGAAAAAGAGTGTAACAAGTGTATAAACCGATCAAAAGAATTGTTTTTTTTTTCCTGATAAGGTATTGAACGATCTTATTGATTTGTTCTTTCATTAATGATCACAATTACGTATTCACTTTTATTCACCTCTTTGAATCTTTGTGTCTTCAATTCTTTAAAATATTGAATTGTGATTTAATCGATAGTTTTTGTTCTTTCATTAATGATCACTTCATTCACTTGATAACTATTAAAGTATTAATTGGTTGTAGCCTTGTATGATTGTCAATTTATCACTTGTTGTATGCTTGATTACGTATTTGCCTTTAAAATGACATTTGTTTGGCAATCAAGAATCATACATTAACTACTGAAGAGGTACTGTAATTTTTTTTGTTAGTAGTAAGGAGGCCAAACGCTAATCGTTAAGTTGCTAATGGCCATTGAAATTCTTACCAAGATTGATTAAGGCTTTGTATTAGTGTAAACGTCTTTCTTTAATTTACTTTTCTAGATTTTCATGCTTTGATATAATGGTTAGAATAATATCGTTGTCATTATAAAATTTTATATCGGCCCCCCTTAACGTGAAATCCAGCTCGCCCACCACCGTGTCAACGATTGGCATGTATAAATGTGTGCATAATACATTTCACATAACAAATTAGCAACATACCATAAATATCAAAGCATTTACCCGTGCTCCAATGAGCATAAAATAGAATTGTGCATATAAAAAATATATCATTTGCAAGCAACCACAAAATATAACATATAACTAACTTTGTAAAATGGTATAACACTAAAACTTCTCATCAAACCAAGTCCTCGAAGCAAACCCTTTAGACCTTTATTATAAACCACTTTTTTTTTCTCCTTACTTGATGCATACTCTTGTTCCTTCCTTTCCATCTTAGCTCGATTCTACATCTATACAATGGCTAATTCATGATATTTTACCTTCTTAAATGCTTAAAAAATGACCCCAATTTAAGTGAGTAAAACCATAAAATCTCAATCTCTTCAACTCCTAAACTTACTTCTAGTATTTTATTAGTATCTATTATTTACTTTTAAGTAGATATCACTAATTAAACCACTACCCTTTCACTTTTATCAACTATTGACAACTAAATTAAATTATATAAAAAAATTACAACAACAAAACAATACACAATCTCACGTGGAGCGGGGTATGAAAGTAAAATGCAACCGATCATATTCTTATCACAAGGTAAACCCGAGAGTAAGGATACTCACTCCAATATATAAAAGTTAAAATGAAGTAAATTCAAAACCTTGGTTATTACAATTATCCACTTAAATGTTGAAATAAAAAGCAAATGTGTTGTCATAACCGAATCGGTGAAATTTGTGTCTAACATTTCACCAAAAATCGCCTAACCATGGTTTTACAATAGTCATTATATCTAATATGTGTGCATGCAATTGAAGTAATTAGCAAGCAACTATTTAAGTTCAACAATAAATTAGGTACCATATGCTCAATATTAACACTTGTTAATTGCATCCCTTAAAAAATCTAAGTTAACATAATGAAATGGTCTGCAGTCAGCTATAAACTTGGCCGGAAAAATTCTAAGAAACTATTGTGAAAAGATATGTTGCATGTAAAAGCTTTTAAATATGAGTAAATATGTGATAGATATATATGGGTTTTGAAAAAAAAAATCAAAAAGATAAAGAAAAAATTATGACCTCTTTTGAAGGAACTTTGTCTCCTTTATTACCAAAATAATGTTGTGCTTCTTGGCAATTTCAGAAATCGACCTATTTGATGAATACAGTGAATAGCTAATTTAAAAAATGGGATAGTTTGGCTATAATTTTTGTAGCCAATTGGCTACAATCTTTCATTAAAAATACACTATCAATGAATCAGGGACTTATAAAAAAAAAAAATCAGGACCCACAAAAAAAATCAATGACCCACATGTCCACATTATATAGCACAAAATTGTAGCTAATTGGGTACAATTAATTGTAGCTAATATATTCCTTTTAAAAAAGACCAACTAATAATCATGTATGTTGTTAAGATTGTTTACCTTAAATGATCGTAATAACATAAAACTTAAGCTCTATAACAATGAATCGCATTATGTGAATCTTTAAGAACATTTTTTTTAATATTTAACACGGATCGCCTTTATTATTCAACATCAATATTCTTGGTAATTGAATGTTGAACAATCAGTCTCGGCGAAAAAAAACATTTACAAATTATAAAAAATGCGACACAAATGGAATAGCATAAAACTTCAGCGACACAACTACCATACATGATCTATGATAAACTATACATGATTTAACATAGAACGAACCTTTTGCTTCAATTGATAGTATGAGGTATTGTCTAATTCGATAGTTGCAATTGAAGTCGCTTCTTATTATTTGAAGTGATAGGAATTTTCAAAGTGATTTGATTCCACTACTATTGAATTTGATAATGATTCTAATTGATTTACAGTAATATTTTAACTGAAATAAGCTGCAAATTAGGAAAAGGGTAAATTAAAACGAAAGGCTTGTTGTGAAGCTTGGTTCTTTGGTAGGTTAATTGGTATCTTAAAATACTTACTAATTGCATTTGCTGTCAAAAATACGAAACTGGCCAAGGGAGAGGAATTTCCTAAGCAAAAATGTCACCATTAAAACGTTTCCAAAAATGAAGATTTAAAAAAAATATACTCGTAACTCTTTGCGTTTTTTACTTTCAAAGAGGAGAAATATTACTTGCCACGTGCCAGCAGCTGGTGACATGTTATTTTTAGAAGAAATTAAATGTGTTTTACCAAAAACTCTGTTTTATTATTATAAATAGATTTTAATTATAAGAAATTTCGTTGATTATATTATCTTCGACTAAGAAATGTCGTGTTCATGACAATGAATATTTTTATTTAAAATTTTCACAAACAATGTTTTCGATAATCGTTTTAAATAATAATAACTTTATAAAAACGAAATTTTAAATTCAATAATTTCTAAGAATAACAAACTATATTACGTTAAACGTAAATAGTAGGAACATAGACATGACATTTGGTTATTTATTTGATAGATTGTATTAATTTTTTAATATTTACATTAATTCAATGTGTTAAATATATATGTGTTGGTGCATAAGTTAATTGTAAAACATGCTATATTGCTTAAATTTTAAGTATTAAAAAAGTCTTAGTAATGTAGTAATATGAGAGAGGGGTTTTTTTTACATTATAGGGTGTGTTTGGCGGAATGAGTTGGGGCTGGCTGGAGCTGGAGCAGGGGCTAAGACTTATATTATAAGCCGAAAAACGAATTTTATATTTTTATAAAGTTGTTTGGCGAATTAGTTAGAGCTGGAGCTTATTAATGTAAAATCGCATAAAAATACATCAAATTAAGTTCATATATATTTTCTTTTTTTGCGTGATAATCCATTATCTTAACTACATATAATTGATGCATAGTCAAATCTTGAAAGTGAAAACTTGATTTTTGGTCAACTTTGAAATACATCTTCAAATACAAAAAAGTTGGACATAACATTGACCTTTAAGTGTATACACGGATTGAAAAAAAGAATTTATGAAAAGAAAGTATTTTCCATGCAAAGTTGGTCAAATACAAACTTCAATTAATACATTGTATTGGAGGAAAGAAATATTCGAATCGGAACACATATGATTCATCCAATAAGGCAGGAAAACACACTCAAATTGCATTCCTGTATTGGAGGAAACTTGGACAAAACACCAAAAAGTAAAAGGTAAAAAGTTGAAAACATATATTTCAAAATGAAACTGTTAATACATATCGAAAATTGGGTTAACCCATGACGTTTCAAATCCGGCGGGTTGACCCGATTTAATTTGACCAGTTTTCGAACCAACCTCTTGGGTTGTCTCGATTTAAATCGACCAGTTTTTTGACCTAAACGGTTCACCCGGTTGAACCACCCGGGTCGAACCGACTTTCAAAACATTGTGTTTAATTCCTAAATCTTCAAACTTATTATTTTAAATATGTTTAACACAAAACGATCTGTCGCTATAACCTGTAATTTTTTAACATAAAGCCAATACATCGTTATATAATCTCGTTCTTGTATGCATGCATCGTGTAGTGTTTAATGATGGAGTACTTAATTTTAGAATAACAACAAACACATTGATGTCATAACGCGTTTTATGTAAAGATGGTCAACAACATTTAAAACAATTTGAATTACAATCTTGCACACAAAGGTTTCATATTGTCACTATAAAAATGCCTATATATTTGTATTCGATCATTTCTTTCTTTCAAATTGCTTTTTCTCTCATTCAATTTGTAACTTTCCTTTAATCTCATTAATTGTTGTTTACTTTGTTTCAGGTCATCGTGTCATCATATTGAATAGATATAAAAAAAAGATGGAGCTATGGTTAATTTTGTGTAGTTTGCTCCTTAAAATAAGGTATGTCTTTCATGTTTAGTAGATTTCAATTTCATTGTTTATTTTTTATTTTATTTTTTTTGTTGTTTATTTAGGGTTTCCATCGAGTACGCAAAGATTGATTAGTAGAAGATATAAATTTTTCTCAACACATGTTTTCTTTGCAGGTTTTTAACATACAGATCAAGTCGAAGAAAGATGTTTAAAAATAAACCCATGTTGACTCATATGTATATTAATAAAGATGCAACTATGCAAGTGTTCGACATAGTATGTTTATCACATAGATCCAAAATAGTCGAAGAAACTCAAGTACCCTAGGTCATCTAAACCATATCATTGTTTTAGAAAGGTAAATCATACCATTTTCTAATGTAATTTTTTAAATTTATATATTATGCTAAAGAATGTGTAAAGATTTGGTTTCTTACATATATGGTGGTTGCTATCAAAGTAGCATGTCATAAACATTTTCATTGATCATGGTATTGATATGAATATTCATTTCTATCAACAATATGATCAAGTGTTCAATGATTTAAATTTCCACATGATTTATGAGATCAAAAGCCATGTTACAAGCAAAGTAGAAGGATGCATAATTCGAGCAAAATTTACTTGTGACGACATATCATAGCATGTAGTGTATTTTCATCGCAAGAATGTGGTCTCGGAAGCTTAATTTGTTAACGGGTTATCTATGACTGTAGATGAAATACCGTTTATCTCAAAGGCAACAAATTAAAACCCACATGACCAGTCACTCAAAACCCTTATAGCTCTCATGGCACAAGTATTCTCATTATAATGTAGCTATTTCACTTAATATATGAGCAATAACACATAAAAAATAAAGACTAACAGGTTGTCAAGCTTACATACTAACTAAGAAAATTATTGAACTTAATATTCTATCTACGGCATGAGGATATGTGGAAAAAGCATGAGGATGTGTGACATGATATTGGTTTTTAACATGTTGTGTTGTGTAAGTAAGTAGGTACCTGTGAAAGAAAAGCATACAACTAAAGGATAATGAGTTTTAACATGTTGTGTTGTGTATGTAGTAGTTTCTTTGAAAGAAAAGCATATAACTAAAGCAATATTTTAAAGTGATAGTGATGTAAAGGCAAAACTTACAAACTTGATTATTTGACTTCTTTAAAAGATAATGCTTGTAGTTAAATTTATTTATTGAAAAAGAAAGAATAGCATAAAAATGGGTACATATTTAAACGAGTTGAGTTGTGAGCTACAAGTACCATCGAATTGTGTAAATTGAAAGAAAAAAAATTACGAAATGCCATTGGAGATGTAAGATTTTATAAATAACTAACGAGCTTTTGTTTCAATTTAATAATTTTACTTTAGCAACACTTTATTACTTTAACAACACTTTTGCTTCACAGTACTTTTCAAGTTAGAAAAAGAAAAGAAACATACACCGGCACAACCGTATTTTACAAAAATTTAGTCATCGTCATCGCTATGTGTGTACATAAACAAACAATTCTTGTCTCTAAACCTCACACACGGATACACAAATTAAATTTAACAATTAACACACTAAAAGATCGACCTTGATCTGGATTTTATCAAAACTATACAAGACTGCCAACGCTACAAATACATATAGTTATATGTTCTTTGACATGTTAAGAAATTTTATTTGAGTTGAATTTCACGTTAAACCGTTTCTGATTACATTTGATCTTTCACGTCCTATTTTGAACTTTATATGACAAACACTTACTACAATATCGCATATCGTTAATTGTCTCATTGCAGAATCAGCTGCGGTGGCGAGAGTCTCACCAAGTATTTTAAAAAGTATTTAAGTAATTTAACTATTCATAAGCCATGTAAATCTCTTTCTATGGGTTTGGGCTTATGGAGGCTTATGACTTATTTTATAAACCATAAGTCTTCATAAGTTTGTGTAACAAACGAGACTTATTTTATAAGCCAACTTATTTTAAAAGTCCAAGCCCCAATAAGCCCTTAAAAGCCTTGCGCCAAACATAACCTTAGATATCATCACCGCCCATTAAGGGGTGTTTGGTTGGCCAAATATTGGTGTAATTTGGTGGATTTGATATTAAAATCTCTTATAAATTGTGTTTGGCATGTCAAAAGTGAGAGGTTTAAATGTTGTGGGACTCTTAAAATACATGATTTTAAAAATCGGTGAGTGAGGAGTAAATTATACGGAGTAATACCAGTGGTCAAATTGCATAAGTAGACCGAAACACCCCTTTTAGAGATCCGGGTACGGTGGCTATTGGCTTGAGCCATAGTCGACCGCATGAGCTTTTGGCGTGACGAACCATATCGACGATGGGTTAGTAAGGTCTGGCACCGTGGCCACCAGCTCATGCCGAAGCAATATTTTCTTTTCTTTTTTTGTTTGTGTTTGTGATGTTTTGTGTTTGTGTGATGTTTGTGTTTGTGTGATGATACTGTGATGTTTTTTTTTCTTTTCTTTTTTGTCTGTGTGTATGTGTGTTGCAGGTGCATGAAGGTTGAAGACGACTCAAATTATATATGTGGTAAATGCAAAAAGTCTTGGAAATACGTGGTAAATGCATGGTGACAAGCAAAATTATATATGTGGTAATTAAGCAAAGACCACGTACGAAAGATGACCATAAGTTATATATTTGTTTGGGCTAATGGCATTTATGGGGCTGTTACTATAAATTTGTACGAATGTTCCTATCAATTATATACTCCGTATAAATTTGTACGAATGACAGACAGCACAGCTTGTGTTGTATTAAAGATCACTTCTTAGTCAAT
Organism: Chrysanthemum lavandulifolium; assembly: GCA_022545495.1. Classification (NCBI taxonomy): domain Eukaryota; kingdom Viridiplantae; phylum Streptophyta; class Magnoliopsida; order Asterales; family Asteraceae; genus Chrysanthemum; species Chrysanthemum lavandulifolium. The sequence goes on from CM040239.1 coordinate 135,902,767, forward strand.
TAATAACCTTCTGACCTCAAAAGGCATGATTTTAGAAGGAAGCAAGAAAGCTCGTATAGAACTTCATTTCACTACTGCATAACTAGCGAAACGATTTCAATATGATTATACAAATTTAAGTCGCTCCATATCATTAGATCAACTGTTTTACCAGCTAAAACTATTTGAATTTATTTACACTTAACACCCTACTCAACTTCTTCATTTCTATATGCTCTTCCACAACGCGAAAACTCCTGCACACAAGCCTGTCACAAGCATCACTGCTGATACTCCAAGCCTGTCACAAGCATCACTGCTGATACTGAAGTTAACACTGACTTAGCTTTGCTGAACCAAGATCGCTCCTTTGCATGAATGATACTCTGTTAACACTTGATGTGGGGACCAAATAATTGGAATAAGAAGTTATAATTAGGCTATTAGCATAATGTGGGCATTATTGTTTTTTAGTCGGCATTATTGTCTGACCCAAATATACACTATTTGAACAGTTACCCAACGTCTCCTAGAGATCATCTGCCCATCTTTCAATCAATATGACCTAAAAAGATGGAATACGACATGATCAATTGTTTCAAAGCTACAAAACTGTGGTCATGAACAAAAGACTTGACATGTACATTTATGTCATCTTCAAGTACATAGTAAAGTGAAGGTGTTCTAACAAATTTGTTACATATGTCACAATTGAAATAACAAACATTGGTCCAATTATTTTTTGGGTAAGTAGATAACCAATTTGTTTTCGCTAATAAACAGGCTTAAACTTTCTAAAACTGTCGAATTTTTTAGCACCACATCGAGTTTTATAAAGATTAAGCCTTTTCATGTGTGAAAATTAACAATGTCGGTATATGATACACATATTAGACTCTAACATTTTTACACTGTAAAAGAGGGTTGACAGTCGTTAAGATATAACTCTGCAATGGCGGTGTGTAATGCGGCTCCAATGGGAAGAACATCTTCATCAAGAAAGAAGTAAGGTGAGTGTTGGGTGTGAATTGATCCAATACCCTCGTTACGTATTCCTATTCTAAATATTACTCCAGGGATAACTTGTTGATAGAAAGCGAAGTCCTCACTAGTCATGACCTTTTTAAATATTGCTACATTCTCAGGACCGAGCAACATTGAACCTACCTGGTCCACATGCTTGTTTAAAGTCTCATCATTAACGGTGGCAGGACTTTGGGGGAATTCATCTTCTTTCATGTCAACTGAACCTTTACATCTATGAACTGCTGCCTCTCCTTCAACGACCTGACAGAAACAATATATATATAGTATAGCAAACGTCACTAACTCAAGAAACACCTTACAACTTATTGAGATTAGACCGTTTAAGTTGAAACATAAAGCAAGTGTTCCACCTTTTATCTCATTGTTGTTTTGACGTGGATAATACAAACGGTTTTTATCCGTTTTTATCTGTTTTTATCCCGACAGATTAAAATGAAAACGGATAAAAATGGACGATTTACGAAAACGGATAAAAACGGACAGAATATAACCGAATAAAATAAAAACGGTTATGTATTATGACAATAAGTGAAGTAGATAGAGCATAATAAGTTTTTTTGTAAAGTACGTTATGAATTTATAGCTTTTTTCCATAATACTAAGCATAATTATATGCAAAAGTTATCAGTCTTCAATCAATGATTATTACCAAATAGTTCGAACCAAGGCAGTCAACCATAAATTCTATGATATGAAAACAAGAAAAATGCCATTCTATAAACTTGAATAACCAAAATCAACCATTATACATAAACGTCAGCGGTAAGTATTGTATTTCTAAATGTATCTGCTCATAAGAGGGTTCTAAAGTTTTCTAGCTTGATCTTTGCCTCATGGCATTATAGATAAATTAAAATAAGGTTTGTGCAGATTTATACTATAGGTGTAGATCCTATTTTCTACACACTGAAGTTTTGGATGCTATTGTCTTATAGAAGGCACGTGTAACTGCTGCAATGATAAACATAAAACAGAAAAACACATGAGTGCGGAAAATAGATAATACCTCTTTTACTCTTTGCTGAAGACGTAGCAAGCCTTCAGTCGTAAGACTCCTGAGTGTTCCCCCTAGTTCGACATACGGTGGAATAACGTTTAGTGAACCACCACCCCTAACATAAGTAACTGATAGCACCTGCACCAATTCTCAGGTGAATATGAATAACTGCTCTTTTGGCTCTGATATACGCCACATAACCAGTATCCCAGTGACCGTTTCAGGACTTTTCCCTGACCATCCCACGATGTTCACCCAGCTGAGGTTTGAACCTAGGTGTCTTCTACGACCTTAAACTACCTTACTACTAGGCCACATTGAGATGGTTACCTGGATATATACATTAACCGTAACTATTTGTTATATTTACTTTTCATGGAACATTTGAACCACACTAATCATTATTGTGATTTCTAATGACAGTTCTTTACATGTTTCAATATCCTATATCTATAAACATTTAGTGAGGGGGATAGCTACTGATTCAGACTTCCCACAATAGAATTAAAACATTATGACCACATTGTCTACTTAACGATGAAAAATTGTTGATTTATTTTTTTTGGTTGTGTAAACAAGATAGCATGGTGAGACATACTTGACTTTGAAGAGGATCTAGTTCTCTCGAGATCAGTTGTTGCAAAGCCAAAACCGTAGATGATGCAGCAAGAACAGGGTCCACACTTTTGTGGGGTTCAGCAGCATGACCACCTTTACCTTCTATTCTGACTACAAAGAAGCATGCTGCAGCCATCATAGGTCCTGGAAGGGTAGCTATGGTTCCTGTGGGAATTGTTACATCAACATGCATTCCAAATATTGCCTCCGCACCACCAAGAGCACCTTCCTTTATCATATATGATGCGCCAGCACCTCTCTCCTCATTAGGTTGGAATATCAGGCGAACAGTTCCCTTAACAACAAATAAATAGAAAACCATTCAGTGAGTAATGACCTTCTGGATTAATGGTTATGTGTCGAAATGAGTATGTTTGTACACGTCCAGAGCGGTGGACCGGGAACAATTCTTGTCCCGATTCTTTTCTTTTTGTTATAGACGATTAATGTGCTAAATACGATTGCAGAACTATATTAATTCGATAATCATCTAAATATGCATTAGAGATACACATTGGGCGGCTTTGACTCGTTCAACCTGCTCAGTCTATTTGACCCTTACCAGGTTTCCCTATACTTTTTTTCAGTTTACCCGTTTAACCCGTTAGCAACAAACATAGAATAAACCAAGACATTCATTAGTAAATAGGTCAGAAATTCCACCTCTAACTAGGAAAATGATAGGTAAGCGTAACAGTATCCTAAATGATCATTTGTTCAGAAACCTATACCCGTATGTATGCATGTAACAATAAGTAACTGCCATATTTTACTTTAACTTCTGAAGAATTGGGTTCATTTTGTTAGTGCGAAGTTTATACAGACATTATGTAAAATTGATTCAGTAACCATCAAGTAAAGATCTGTTAAGTTTGCTTTAAGCACATATAGTTATTACATAACGACATACCTTGAGATTGTCCTTTCTCTGATTAAGTAACTTAGCAGCACCAAGAAGCATAGTCGTATGAGCATCATGCCCACATCCATGCATTACACCATCATTTTTACTCTTATGCTCCCATTCAACCAGCTCCTACATTAATTCATCATACATACTTACATACTTCTAACAGTCATTCATGCTAACAGACACCGTTTGAATGTAAAGATGAGAATTTTAAGTTTTTTAAACTTTGAAACTGGTATGAGTTTTGTTATATGATTAATGAGGTGTTTGGCATTGCATTTTGGAAGTTCTTATCTGATTATTGCGCTTTCAAGTTGAAGATAATCACTTTGTGCATATAGTAAAACTGATTATGACTTAAGTGATTATATATAGCCGCAACAATTTGATTTCGATTATTTTGGTTATCTCATTCCTACTATTCCATATCACAATCACTTTTGAAACGCAAAGTCAAAACGCCCATTAGAACTTTTGATTTTCTATAAAGATTACATCAAAGTTCAAGACTATATACAAATAAGCATGAAAAAAAAGCGACCAATACCTGCAAAGGGAGTGCATCCATATCAGCTCTTAAAGCAACCACAGGAGGCAAACCAGTACCAATTTGAGCAACAAAACCAGTATGAGCAAGTGGATATGTATAAGAAATATTAAGTTTATTTAGCTCATTTCGAATAAGATCACTGGTTTTATACTCTTTAGAACCAAGTTCAGGGTACTCATGTATATTCCTTCGTATTGATATCAACCAATCTTTATCTTGCTTTGCCTCACTTAAAAGCGCCGACCCATACTCAACATCCTTATTAATTTGAATTGACAAAGGGATTAACAATAGCAGGATGCTATTGCAGATAAAAAAATAAATCATATTGTAAACAATTTTTAGTGGCAGATGATTAGAGTTTGGTGCTAAAATCAGAAGTTATATAAAATATTAATGAAGTCTTCATAATTTATAAATCAAAGTCTCTATAATTTTTAATGAAGCAGTTCTGCTGTCTTCTGCATTGTTTTCTATCTCTTTTCTTTATATGTTTTGTAGATGTAGACAAAAAAAGTTAACATGGTCTAAAAAATTATTAAATTTAATATCTTATATTAAGAACTTTACACATGTGTATTAATTATAAACATGATGCAGAGCAATCTTATAATAGTGACTAGTGACTCTGGGAGTGTCTAGAATTGTTTATTGCAAATTGCAGCAAATATGAAGGGAGAAATTTTTATCCAAACACTCAGAACAGTTGAGCAAGTATTTAAATAGGCGATGCGAAATGCCCTCCAACTTTGTCACTAGGTATACTTTTTCATCGACAGTGTTTTCTAAATCACACGGGAATTTTCCAGTATATGTTGTTGGTATTTAACAGCTTATGTATATTGTAATCAGTAAATGATGAAATGACTATTCTAATTCGAGGAATGCTACATCCACCTAATTCATTATAGGAAGAATGCATTGCTGAGATCACCTATGTCAGATGATGTTACTGAAATTAAAAGCAACGACAAGTAATAAATCTTGTTAAATTTTCAGATAAACATATTTGCACATTACCCTTCATGATTAATATGACTTGAAAACACATATAGCCTGGTTTGTTCAGCATCGGAAAATTTTCAATGGCTAAAAGAGCATGTAGTTTCTAAGCAAAACAGTAATAGGTCGTGTTGTATGAAAAGATGAGTTCCTGGTCCACCAATATACTCCGTACCTTTTATGAATACAGCATCCATAGAAGGTACCAAAACAAATTAGTGAAATAATGGACTTACTGATCTCAAAAGGCACAATTTTAAAGAAGAAACAAGAGAGCTCGTATAGAGCTTCATTTCACTACTGCACAACTACAAAAAGATATCAATACGATTACAAGAGTCATTATGTCATCAGTTTCGACTGTTTGACCACCTAAAACTATCCACAGTCAACACCTCACCTAACTTATTCAAATTTTTATGCCTTTCCACAAAGCAACAACTCCAGCACACAAGCCTGTAACAGCCAGCACCGCTGGTACTGAAGTTAACACTGTCTTAGCTCTGCTGAACCAAGATTGCTTCCTTGCCTGAACCATACTCGAATCTTGATCCACAGTCTCACCATTTGGCTGTACATATATAGTTTGAAGTCAGATAGTGTAAGATGAACATTTATAAAATACAAAAAGACAGGTTTTGAAGTTAAAAAGAAACCAAGCACCCACATCATGTAATCTGGTTTGCATACGAAATCTTCTGCTTGCAGTTCCTTGGTATGGGAGAGGAGGAAGCTCTGGAAGTTGGCGAGTTCTTATTATAATTTTTCCTTCAGAATTGTCGTCCTTATCAATTGCTTTGCTGCTTTGTTCTATGACCGCTTCTCCCTTTGACTCGATGTTAGAATCAATATCTGTAAGTTGATTCATTTGCATAGAACTTTGAGCAGCCCAATCTTCCTTATAATCAGTATCTTCAAACGGATCAACTATAACTTTGTCCAAATACTCCATCATATCCATAGAAAATGTCTCATACTGATACTGCATTCCATTATGCTCGTAGCTGATTGCAGGATATGAAGACCCAAACTCTAATTGCTGCAACTGACAATTTGTAGGCGAGAAGAGTTTTGAACCCAAATGGTCTGGTAGATCTTTCTGTGAATTAAACAATTAAAGTATTAGAAATAAAAAGTAGATATACAAACTTCAAATCCTAAGACGTAGAATAGTGCGCATACCATATTATAATTATAATCAAACTGAGGAAAATCAAGATAATCCAGAGGGTCGACATTTGTTTTATCAGAACTTGCAACTGCACAGCTATCGTTTACTGAAGGTTGAGGATCCTCAGTAGATGACTTCACAACAGAAGGAGAGTGCGCAGAGCTCTGATCAACATCATTGAAATTTGAAATCCCAATATTCTCATCTTTGCAATCATGTTTCTTGAATAAACGACAAAGCACAAAGGGGCTCTGCAAAGGGAAAATCAAACCAGAAGCAAACAATTATTAAATAATTACTCTTTGTACACCTTATTTACTTTCCCGCAACCGTGTGCTGTGTGTTTGTGTGATATGTATACATACGGGTTTTCGATGCATTACCTCAAATACTTCCTAATAATTTAGTTAATCCTGATCTCTCAATTGCTAGAAATTTAACAAAACTAGAGTTCATCAAATACCATTAACATAGTTAATCCTATATTATTAGTTGTTAAATTCTAGGCGATTTCAACCAATTTAGCTAATGTAAGATTCGAAGGAAAATATATGTACATTTCATTAAGAGGTTACAACTTACAACCTCTAATCATAAGGGATACAAGACTAGAAAAGGAAACAATTTAGAATACTGACCTAAATAAACCTAATCATTATCCCTAACAGTTATAGATCGATAGATTTGCTAATAGCTTATGGGTCCAATGGGTAACCGTAGAGCAATACATAAAAAGAAATGGGTCAAAGTCAAACCGATCGAAAGTGTGTTGTCAAAAGCATGTAACCTCCTAAACAAACTTGCTAAGAAATTAAAGTACTATGGCACTTGAACTGCTTTTGTAACCATATTATTGGCACTGATTAATCTAAATCACAGACTAGCCATGGAGCTTGGATACCGGATACCGGATACGGTTTCATTTTTTAAATTGCTTTATTTATTTAACACCACCCATCTGTTTTGACCATACTAAAACCAATTTTAACCCGAGTCACTCAGAGTTCCACATCTAACTTTCATGTACTTATTCCATTCGAAAGCATGACTAACTGAAGGTAAACCTAGCACATTCAATGTACATGAATGATTTGGATTTGCATACTAATATATCACCAACATGGCACATCATCAATTTACTACCTAAAAAAGTATACATCTTGTTCTTTGATAATTGCATACTTTATCTGTTTATCATAGTTGCACATCAATTTCATATCTTGATGAGGTTAAATACCTGTCCAGGATGACTTCCATCGAGTTCCTTTTCAGTAGGACAATACTCATGAATCACCCAATGAGTTCTCTCCCCTTTAGGAGCTCGACCAATATAGAACACAAGCGTCTTCTTTTTCCCAATCACACAACTTCCCCTACTAGTCTTGATCGTCCTATCTTTCCCTGTAGCTTTCCAGTACCCAGCTACAGTCGCCCGGTTCAAACGCTCCCCATTTTGATACTTACGATCTTTGGGGCAGAAAAAAAACCATTCATTATCAATTGATTCAATCACCGACAAATCTGAAACAAGATGCAGTTCAAACACTAAGTCAGCTTATACCCAGTCCCAGATGATCAAGATACAACATTTTAGCAATGTAACAGTATTCCGGTTGTTATATTTCATAGTAACAATCTAGTCAGGTTACTTTGTGAAGGCGAGTCTTTAACTCAAATGTACAAGACTACAAGGCCTAGCCAAGGTATCCCCGTGACCGTTTCCGAACCTTCCCCTGGCCACCCCCAAATGTGTACACATGAGATTTGAACCCTTTGACCTCTTGTGAGGAGGTTAGTTGCCTTACTACTAATTAGGCGCCTTACCAGTAATTAGGTGCCTTATCACTAGTCATCAAAACAAAAAACTTTTAATAAACAACGACTTACTTCTTCAAACGCCATGTTTTGAAATTGCAATTTGCAAATAAATGAAACATATCAAACAAAGAACAAGAAGTACCGATACTCAAAAGTTACTAACTCTTCATTTTCGCAATGTTAGAGCATTCACAATGGTAAAGCTTTTAAAGCTTAGTAAAATTGACATATCATACAATTTTCCAAGTCTTGGACCTTATAATAAACTTTTGAAGCTTTATAAATCCACACTCACAGTCTCAATTTATAAACTATTTCATCTTTTATAGAACGTTTGATAAACCCTTATATCGCGGAAAATGACACATATTAACAAGTGTTTTTCTAACTTCTGCCCCGCACAACAAAAGTACACAAAAAGTACACAAAGACCCACATAAAAAGTGTACTTTTATGTGAATCCATGTGTACTTTTTCGTGAGCCCTGTGTACTTATGGTGTGCTTAACTTGTGCCCCTATAGCACGGGGGCACAAGTTCGAAAAACCCTAATATCAAGGGCAAATGGCACGAAAAAGTACGGTTAGTTTCCAATCAAGGTACAATAACTAAAACTAAAATGGAAAGTACAATAACTAAAACTAAAGACCAAATAACATAAACATAAAAAAAAAGGATCATATATACCAGGTAAATCCCATGGCTCATTCTTACAAACATCAATCTCACGAATACAAGTAACCTCATCATGACGTCCATTAATCTTCAACCTTAAATAATGATTAATCAGTTCCTCATCAGTTGGTCTAAACCGATACCCCACAGGAAGAACAGGTAACACATCCATTCTTTAATGATTAGCAACTCTTAAAAATTAAGGATCAATAATAATGTTTGAACCTTGGATACATCAACAAAGTGAAACAGTTAAAAGGTCCCGCGTTATTATGATTCTAGTGGATATTCTGGTGGGCTGAACATGGGATGTTGTACGATTATGCCCTTGTGGGATTGAAGTGTAAGTGGGGACAAGAAGGGTAAAAGTGGGAAGTGGTTTTGAAGTCTTAACGATTAAGGAAGAGATGTGACGAATGAGAGGGTGACAAGTGGTGCCGTGTTGACTGGTCGTATACCATAAAATAATATATTACCTCAAAGTCCTTTTAACTTTTTTAACTAACAAGTAGAAAATCACGGTTCGTAATGTTACTCTCATTTACTTTGCACATCGTGGTTTTTACTTTTCTAAGACCGGCGTAATTGAGGCCTTCACCACGTCATCCGCCATTAAAGCTTCGCGCGATTCCTTCATTTTGACACTAGACTTATATAGGCTTGAGTTTTTAAAATAAATTAGCTTATAAAATAAGTTTTATTTATTAAGGCTCATGACTTATAAGTCATATAAGTCTTCATATGTCCAATCCAATAAAAAAAACTTATACGAGCTTATAGCTAGTTAAATTACTTAAATATCTTTTAAAATATAATGGATTATTACGTAAAAACTGAAAATATATGTGAATTTAATTTGATGTATTTTTATGTGATTTTACATTAATATGCTTCAACTCAAACTAATTTATCAAACAACTTTATAAAAATATAAGCTTCAACTTTCAACTTATATTATAAGTCACAGCTTCAGCCCCAGCTGTAAGTTTATGTGTTTGAGTATATTGATTGAATAATGTTTGGTACATCAAGATTATATAGGATACATAACGAGCCAATATCTGATGGTAAAATCTAATCCTAATACTAATAGTCTAACACTCCCGCGTTTGAGCGGAGGAGACCGAACACTCAAGCTATCACGAAAATCGATAAACAAGCGGATGGTAACCGCTTGGTAAAAATATCGACATCTGAAACCAGGAAGGAACATGTGGTAGAACTCGAACTTGACTAGTAGCAACCAAATCACGAACAAAATGAATATCAATCTCGATATGCTTGGTACGCGATCTTTGAGCAGGGGTTAGAAGACAAGTTCACCGCACTCACATTATCACGATAAACAATAGTAGCGGATGACAATGGTGTATGAAACTCGCGTAGTAAATTAGAAGCCAACATGTCTCGAAACAACATTGGCAACACCAGATACTCACACCGACCTTTGGGCGAGAAATCGTCGGTGACGTTTGAGGACCATGAAAGTAAGTTGTTGCCAAGAAAACACAATGTCGATGTAGATCGGTGGTGGTAGGGCAACCAACCCAATCGACATCCGAATAAGTAACCAAGGACTCGATGGTAGAATAAAATAGCGTAAACCGTAAGCCAAAGTCCCCGAACATACCGTAAGATCCGGCAGGAAAGCGTTGAAATGAGGCTCATGAGGTTCATGCATATATAAACAAACTGCCGACGGCATAAGTAATATCGGGTCGAGTGAAAGTGAGATCTTGAAGAGAACTGCAAGACTCCGATATAACGTGGGATCGAAACCGGATCACCATCATCACCCAACTTAGACTCGGTGTCAACGGGGTCCTAGAAGGGTTACAACCAACCATATGTGCGCTCCAAAATCTCCATAGCATACTTACGTTGTGACAAAACATCCCGGAAGAGTCGCGCGTAATGACACACCAAAAAATAATTAAGAGCACCCAAATCAGTCATAGAGAACTCTGTTAATACAAATATCGTCATTAAACGTTATTTATATTTTATGATCTTTACCTAAGTTTTCTTAACGACAAAAGTAAATTTAATTTTTATAAAGCTTAAAGCTTGTCAAGTTTAATAGATATTAAAACAAGCTTTTCATCAAATAATACCTTCATCACTCAAACATTTACACTTTGATTAATCATATTATTGATATGTCTCTAAACCATAATGTATGTTAACATTTTTAGATCAAGCATGTTTTAGTTTCTTAAAAACAAAACATTACATATGTATTTACATTTAACATATTTATAAAAATTGAAAACAACAAATGACATCATGTAGTGCATCATTGAAATCCTTAGAAGATTTCACTACATATTTTGTGTAGATTTAGACTCTACATATCTTACACAATCTTGGATAGATATGGTTGACTTTGGTGATCTTGCTGTCAGACCCCGCCGGCACCAAAACTTTACACGGGCGGAACCATTTTATGGGTTCCGTGGTCCGTGGTGCCTGCTGATCATTTTGGCTATAAATAGCAAAGCCAAACCAAGTTGTTTCTCATCCCTTTCTAGCATATTCACATACATTCATTCTCTCTAATATTTCTAACTCAGTTTCATATCATTATAGTGATCCTCTTTTGTAGCAAAGAAGATCAAGGCATATTCAAGCTTCAACAAATAGTTGGAAGTCTTGTTTGTTTATTGTTGTATGATCTAGTCTTGATTCATACATCATTGTTGTACCAAACCATCATAAACTTGTGAGTGTGAGTGGTTAGTATTTTAGTCATTAAAATACATTGTGTGTAGGAGTGGTTGTGCCCTTGGAAAGAGCTCGACATCTAGCTTAGTGTCGGAAATAGTGTGTGGCGAAGTGTAAAGGTTTCTCCGCGGTGAAAGGAGCTTGTTGACTAGTGAAGTTAAACTCTCGAGTGTGAGACTCGGGGAGTGTAGTAGGGCAAGAAAAAGAGTCCTTGTAGGCCAGAATCACTATAAACAACTTGTCGTGGTTTGATTGTTTCTTTCCTTATTTACTCTTTATATATATTGCTTGCATATTGATTATCATTCACTAACATATCTAAGATCAATATCAATTGCTCTTTCAATAAGTTTCAAAACAAAGTTTTTAATCGGTAAACTATTCAACCCCCCTTCTAGTTTTCCACAATTGGTACCAAAGCCTCGTTGCTCAAGAATTTCTAAAATATATTGTATTTTATAAACTTGAAACGATCCATGAATTCTGAAAACTTTAAAGAAGGGAAATCTATGAAAGGACCATCACTCTTTGAAACCAATGGATTTATCTATTGGAAAAAACGTTTTGAAACATATGTAAAATCAAAAGATATAGATCTTTGGTTTGTTATAATTAAAGGAGACTTTAGTTCTACAACAAAAGATATGTATGTTGATGATCAAAAGAAATTAATAACTAAAAATAATGAAGCTAAAATGATGCTTTAAAATGCTTTGCCTAGAAAAGAATATGAAAGAATTTTTATGTGTGAAACCGCAAAAGACATTTGGGAATCTTTGATTATTACACATCAAGGAAATTTACAAGTCAAGGATATAAAAATTGATCTTCTTGTTCAACAATATGAACAATTTGTTATCCCTGAAGATGAAACCATTGATTGTGGTTTTGCTCGCTTTAATACTATTATTACATCTCTTAAAGAACTTGATGAATCTTTTCGTAGTAAGAACTTTGTCAGGAAATTTCTTAGAGCACTCCATTCGAAGTGGGGAGCTAAAGTAACGGCTATTGAGGAATCAAAAGATCTCTCAAAAATTTCACTTGACGAGCTAATCGGAAACCTCAAAGTGCACGAAATAGTGATGGAGAAAGATTCGGAAATCATCAAAGGAAAAAGAGAGAAAGTCAAATATGTTGCTCTAAAGGCAAGAACGGAATCAAGTGATGATGACGAATCTTGCTCCGGTAGTAAAGATGAGGAGTATGCTATGGCCGTTATAGATTTCAAAAAGTTCTTTAGAAGAAAAGGAAAGTTCGTAAGACAACCCCGAGAAGAAAAGAAGCCATTCGAAAAGACCGAGATGACAAAAAGGGAAAAGGTGAAAGAAAGTGTTTTAGATGCGGTGATACAAGTCATCTAATAGGAGATTGTCCCAAGCCACCTAAAAGCAAAACTCAACGAGCTTTTGTAAGTGGTGCTTGGAGTGATAATGAGAATGATGAAGAATCAAGCAAGGATGAGATCGCTCTAATGGCACATGAATCAAACGAGGTACATTCTGACTCATCTATTCTTCTATTGATGATGACACTTTGCAAAAACAATATAATCAATTGTGTGAGCTTAGTTTAAAAATCATAACTAAAAATAAATTTTAAAGAATAAAAGGAATTTTAGAAAATGAAGTCTATGAGTTAAAAGAAAATGCAAAACGATTGGAAAAGGGAAAGCAAATGACGATGATTGCAAATCATGTCAAGAGCTTAGTCTTGAAATAGAAAACTAAAGCTCACAAAAAGTTCTCATCGAACATAACTCTAAATTTAAAAGGTTTAACAAAAATATTGCTTGTCTTGATGAAATAGTTAGAATTCAAAAACACCGGAAACATGAATGGACTAGGATTTAATGAAGTATTAATTCCAAAGAGTCAAACCAAGGCGGCGAAAAAGACAAACAAAATGTCAAAGCAATTGCGATGCAAAAGACGGACGAACGGACCCAAAAATAGGGTTCCGTTCGTTGTAAATTTTGGTGCCGGGGACCGCAGCAGAACAGAATGTTTGCAATTCGGGCCGTAGTGAATTTGTCAAAGTAACAAAGAAAACCAAGGATAATGTTAAACTAAAACCTGCTGTTACATTAGGAGTAGGACTTGCTAGAAATGAATTTAGATCTAAAACTATTCAACAACGGTCTAAAACACCTATTGCCAAACGCCTATTTCCCAAGAGCAACCACAACATACAACCCAACTATCAACATACCGGTTGGAATCAAAACTTCTCTAGACCATATCAAACTCCAAATTACATGCCATGGAACCCTTACCCATCATTTCCATATATGAACCAAGTAAATGGTATGTTTAACCCAAACGGACCCATGAGATATTCGGGACCAAATGCTTGAGTTATTTGTGTCATAGATATGTTTGAAAGTTGGATTAGAACCTGATGAATGGATAAAAGATAGTGGATGCTCACGACACATGACGGGCAACAAAAGCCTCTTCTCAACATACCAAGAGTATGACGGAGGTAATGTCACTTTTGGTAGCAATCTCAAAAGCAAAATCGTTGGCAAATGTACGATCGCTCATAACTCTCTAACTATTGAAAATATTGCTCATGTCGATAGGTTAGGATTTAATCTACTTAGTATTAGCCAATTATGTGATAAAAGTATAAAGTGCTATTTGAAGAAAATGGTAGTAAAATACTAAAGATGGTATCACCATAGCTAAAGGAGTTAGGAAAAATAACATATACGTCATGAAAATAGATAAAACATCTAATGACAAACTTTGTCTAACAACCTTAGATGATAACTCTACTCTTTGGCATGAGCGTTTAGGTCGCTAATATGAGACTTATCCAAAACCTATCTTGAAAAGAGCTAGTTAGAAATTTACAAAACTAAAATATGAACAACAAACTCAAAGTAGCCATAAGGCTAAAAACATGGTGTCGTCTAAGTGTCTAGAGCTTTTGCATATGGACTTGTTTGGTCCATCCGCTATAAGAAGCTATGGAGGCAACTTATACACTTTGGTTATAGTAGATGATTACTCAAAGTTTACTTGGACATTATTTTTGAAAACTAAAAATGAAGCTTTTGATAAATTTGAAATACTTAGCAAGAAAATTCAAAATCAACTAGGTGTTAACATTGTGTCGATCCGAGCGGATCATGGTCGTAATTTGACAATGAAACACAATTTGGAAACTTTTGTGGTACAAATGGTATAACACATAACTTCGGATCCTCGAACACCTCAATCTAATGGAGTGTAGAGCGTAAAAATAGAACCATTCAAGAAATGAGTAGAACAATCCTTAATGAACAAAACATACCTCAAAAGTTTTGGTGTAACAATTGACACTTCTACATATATCTTAAATAGAGTTTTAATACGTCCTTTGTTAAACAAAATACCATATGAATTATATAAAGGTAAAAAGCCAACTTTAGGATATTTTAGAGTGTTTGGATGTAAATGTTTCATTCTTAATACTAAAGACTATCTCACCAAGTTTGACCCAAAGTCTTATGAAGGTGTATTTCTTGGTTACTCACAAACTAGTAAAGCTTACATAGTCTTAAACAAAGAAACAATGAGTCGAGGAATCTTTGAATATAACATTCATTTAAAGTCCACCTCCTACTAAGACATCACCTTTGGTAGATGATGACTTAGTTAAAAGTCAACTTGTAGAAAGTCAATAAATAATTAAAAATGACAAGGAAGATGAACCATTAAATAATGAAATAATAAACATCAAAGAATCCAAAAGTCATCCTTTAGAAAGGTCATAGGACAACTAAATCAAAGAGCGTTAAGATCACAAGCCCAAAATCAAATTAATTACTTTTGCTTTGTATCAACCATTGAACAGAAAAACATAAGCGAAGCAATAAAAGATGAATCTTGGGTAATTGCTATGCAAGAAGAGTTAAACTAATTTGTTAGAAATGATGTTTGGAAGTTGGTTCCAAAACCTAAAGATCAAACTATAATTGGAGCGAAATGGGTTTTCGAAATAAAATGGACGAAAATGGTATAGTATCTAGAAACAAAGCTAGGCTTATCGCACAAGGTTATAATAAACAAGAAGGATTGATTACGATGAAACTTATGCACCGTAGCTAGGCTCGAGTCTATTAGAATCTTACTTGCATATGCATGTGCTTATGACTTTAAATTATTTCAAATGGATGTTAAGAGTTCATTCCTTAATGGGTTCATTAACGAAGAAGTATATGTTGCTCAACCTCCCGGTTTTACCGACTTTGAGAAACCACATTGATAAGGATTTAAAAGGTACACTTTTGAGGGTCATTTAAGCCCTTAATCGACCACTTTTATATCCGTTCTGCTAATTTCGTTCCTTTTCACTTTTAGGTCTTTTGAAGGAAATTTCTTTGGAATGACACTTATTCGGACGGGGCGTGAATATATGAAGAAAATGGCCAAGTCAAGATCAAGACACTCAAGTTCTTTGGAATTGAAGGTGATGGTGTCACGGTTAGAGGCGGCAAATCGCAACATGCTCCAAAATTGTGATGGCTCGATGGCGAAATTGCTATTTTGTACCGACGCGTCGGGTTTTAAAGAGTAGGCGTTACAACTCGGGCGGCCTAGATTCGATCCCGACGGCGTGAAAATGAAGCCAACGGCGTCACAACCATAAGGTGGCGCCTTCACAAGGTTGGCGTGGTCAAGACGAAACCACAATGGCGGCGATCCGGCGGCGTCACATTTAAAGAGTGGCCGCCGCAAGTTGTAACTCTATATATAGAATTGAATTTTCGGACTTTGAGAGGTAGTTTTTGGGTAAAACCTAATAACGATTTTTGGCTGTCTTGGGCGTATCTTAGGGTTCTCATACCTATTTTACAACAAGATAAGTAATTTACTTCATTGATTCAATTATGTCTTCAATTGTATGTGTGTATGCTTGCTTGTTTTCCATGTCCCGCTAATTTACTTGTGTGTTTGCTTAGATCTATGAAACCTAGGTATTGAATATTGATTAGTTGTCTCTTATCTTAATTGTAATTGACCTAGGATTGCGATAGGTCATTCGTTGTGTTTTTAATGCTTGAGTAATCTTTGTGAACATTAGTTTATAATCGCCTAGTGTTGTTGTAGGCTAAAAATCCAAAGATAACCTTAGAGTTAGTTTATGAATCCTAGATATTTTGTAGGCAATAACCTTAAGGTAGTCTCAAAGAGTTAGGGAAGAAAGCTTACCCTACGACCTTAGAAGACACAACGTGTTAAGAATAAGGATGTGACAATTCAACTATCAATAGGAGATAAGTAGGGAGTAATAGCATCTAGGTAAACACATCTTTAATCATCATACGAGCACACATCAATTAGACATAGACTACCCTTAGCTTAGTTAATTAGATAATTAGAATAGTAGAGTAATCGGTGAAATTCCAACCCCCAAATCCAATACCCGAGATTAAGTAATTTCAATTTTCTAGAAAAATATAAAAAAGATAAAAAAATAATAATCTTCCTCAACCCCAACCTTAGCGTAGTAACTTCTCACTAGCATTCCTATTCCCCTAGAGAATGATATAAATCCCGAGGCTTACCCTAATACTACACTACAACGATTAGGTTCACTACCTAGGTGGTTGAAAACTTGCTCGAAGAAAAGGAAGTTTCCTTTGACCCTGAACGTGCGTTGTACGCGTATCAAGTTTTTGGCGCCGCTGCCGAGGAATATAATAGCTAGTTAGATTTCCACCTCGTTTAGGTTACCTTGCTTGATTCCTATCAAGTAAGATGTTTTCTCATTTTTAGCTTCCTCGTAGTCTATCCCCCTTCTTCGTGACCTTTGTTAGTAATCCTATCACTTTTCATCATGGAAGGTGATAACCAACCCCCACTCATCAACCCACCACCAAATGACCCACCAAAGGCCGTACTCTTGGTGAATACTCAAGACCAAGCCATCTAGGCTATAGGAACACCATTGAGCTTCCGACCAAGCCCAAACTACGGCCGCCGATCCGACACCATCCGGTTGGTGCAAAGCGGATGTGCATTCCATGGACTTCGTTCAAGATCCTAATCAACATCTTAAGGATTTCCTTAAAATCGCCGATTCCATCGACCTCGATGCTACTACTCGGGAGACCACGCGCTTGCGTCTCTTCCAATTTTCTCTGGGACCAAGCTAGTAATTGGCTTGCGGCGTCCCTGGCTCCATCTCAAGTTGGGATGATCTCACCTCTCGTTTCCTTGCCCAATTTTTCCTACCGTGGAGAACTACTAAGCTTAGGAATGAAATCTTGATGTTCCAACAATGTCAAGGTGAATCTCTCTACGAAGCATGGACTCGATTCAAGGACTTACTCCATAGAGTCCCCCATCACGACATTGATCTTTGGCTTCAAGTCCAAATCTTTTATGATCATGTCAACTTCCCAACTAAGCGATCCATCGACCAAGCGGCCGGTGGTAAACTTAGTGATCTCACTGCGGAAGAATCATGGGGTATAATAGAGGACCTTGCTCCTATGACAACGAAAGTTGGAATGACCCCGTGAGTTGCCCAAAGCTGTAAAGGCAATCTCCTTGCCTCCCATTTACTCACAACCTTCCGGCCGTAGGATGCTCGAGCTTGAAGATCAAGTCAATTCTAATGAGCGAGCTCTACGAAAATCCTAAGTCTTCACGCCAAGTGAACAAAGTTTCTTCCTTGTGTGAGCTATGTAGTGGTCCTCATGACACTCGCACTTGCACAAGACTCCCCGAACAAGCATCCGTTGACTACGCATCTTATCGTACCAATGAAACGGGAGGAAGATTCCCTACAACACCCGGACCTAGGACTTTCAATGACGCCAGAGAAGCATGGAAGGGCAAACCCGACTTCTATTGGGGACAAACCAAAGAATTCACCTCTAATGATTTCTCATGCCCCCCCCCCCACAGCCCTAGCCAACAAAACATAGAAGGGATGTTGCAATACCAAGTCACATCCCAAGAAGCTCAAATAGCTAAGCTCTCGAACCGCTTTAACCAACAACAAGCCTAGATGGATAGGAAGATAGATAACCTTTTGAAAGCCATGACCAATAGTGATAGGAAGGTTAATGCTATCTCAACTCTTGAAGCTTCCGGTGTAGAAATTAAGGACCCAAGTAAGTTAGCCAAGCACGTTCAATTCGTCAATACCATCACCTTAGTGAAACCTTATAGGACAAATGACGAAGTGAACCATGAGACGGTACTTGAGGTTAGTGAGACTCCTAAGAATGAATCGACCGATGAAATAGATGAAGTAGGCAATGACTATTTCAATAAGTTTCCTACGGAAGAGGTGTTGGGTTCAGTAAATACCCAATCCCCTTAATCTAGGATTTGAATAGAAAATAACCTAAGTGTTTAATCCGTTAAACACTATCAGTCATTGAGTGCATAGTCTCTCGGTGAGCCATCTTCGAGATAATCGATGCGAGGCGAAGAAGAAGCCTCTCCACTCGACAAAGCGAACTTAATGGGAGAAGACTAAGTCAAGAAGAAGATGGTGGATTCGGTGGTGATGAAAATAACTCACTTGAATCCTAAACTCCTCTCCAACTGTTATGCGAAGACAAAGCGGAAGGAAGAGGCGAAGGCTTTGAAGGCGAAGAATGGCGGGACTAGGCGGGAAAAGTTTACCTAGATAAAACTAAGTCCCCAGTGCTTTACCCGATAAAACTAAGTCCCTATCTACTAAAGCCATATCTTCCCATTTATAGTAAGCGGCGATACTAAAGGATTATCATTAAGGAAAGAAGCTTGCGCGACTACTAATAGCAAAGTAAGCGATGTCGAATATATCTATATTCGTGATCACCGTGATCAATGTGTTTGTCTTCTAGGTTAAAGTTAAAATCATACTTGTATAAATAGCATAAGAGAATGAGTGAAAAGTTTAAGCTTGTGAATTGTAAAAACACACACACAAGCCAACTTTTCACTCTTCCAAATACAACTTTATCCTTGAGATAGCTCGATGGATTCTAAGAGTTGTGCTCGGACTTAGCTTTGAGCTTAGAGAGAGTCACCCAAACTTTGTCATTTTAATCCCAAGTACTATTCATAAGTACTTGGGTAACATATTCTTTGATTTATTTCTAATAAGAATATGATGTTGAAAATTACTACGTGTGTGTTACTTACATTAATTTCAGTCATTATTCATTTATTAAATTGTTTCGTACTTAATTGTTTTAAGCGATAGTGAATAGGGAACAACAAGTGGTATCGAGCAAGGCTGATTATAAAACCTTTAAGCCTCTAAAACGTTTTTAAATCGAGTTCCTATGGTTTGGCCGATGTACCCCAACTAGTCGATAAAAGGGTGGAGCTTATTTGGCTTGTTGCCCCTAGACTTGAAGTTGGTAAATTCAACAAATGGAAGAAGCGTATGCTTTGCTATTTGATTGGGATGGAACCTTATTATGTCAAGTGTATAAATGAAGGTCCATTTATCCAAAAGATCGCTGAAGGTTTGCCCAAACACAAGCTCGATGAACTCGAGGATGAAAGGAGAGTGGTCGACCAGGACCAAAGACTCAAAAGTATCATCATATCATGCCTTCGATGATATAATAGAGTCGGTTATAAAATGTAACACGACTAAACAAACTGGGATGACCTAGTCCATAGCCATGAAGGCCCATCGATACCAAGGAAAGCAGGATTATGGACACGAAACTTGAGTATAATACTGCAGGCTAGGGACTCAAACTCTCTCACAAACTTACACCGGATACAAAACTCTTTTAAATGAGCTGGAAAATGATGGTGTTAAGTTGTCCAAACATGAGATTAATGTTGGTTTGTCAATTTTCTCCACGAAGTGGTTGAACTTCTCGGGGACTTAGAAATGCAAATCACATTCAAAATCTTGAACTTCACGAAATTTATGGGAAATTTGTCTATGAGGAAAACCTCATCAGCAGACGATACTACGACTTAAAGAAGTCTCGGGAAGTCAAGAAGTCCATGACCATCACCTCACCTATATCAAGCTGCCTTCTTTTCTAACAATGTGGTTCAAGATTTTCAAGAAAATTCGATGATGAGCACGATGAGAGATCAAGTGAGGAGTACCTAAATGACCAGACGTTGAATTTCGTGAAAGGGCACTCCTTGCAAACTCTCGAAGGTTTATTAAAAAGAAACAAAGGTTTTCAACGCTAAAGCAAATGAGGACACTTGAATGCTTTAAGTGTCACAAAAGAGGTCATTTGAAAATAGTGCTTTTCAAAACAATTTACGAACCCTCTTCTGCACCATCGGGGTCAAATCGGTCCTCGAGCTTTAGAAAATTTCAACCTAAAATCTATCGGTCTCATCAAAACTTTCGGAAAAATCGGCCGTAACAAAACAATAGATTTTGAAGCTAAGTATAGGAAAATCAAAGCTAAGCTTGCATTACTTGAGGCGATCCTCGGAACCAAAAGTGTTCAATACGTGCGGGGTAAAAACAAAGGTCTTGTTCTTTGAAACCTTGTTGGATGAAGAGCCGGTCTCATCGGATGATGAAATGGTGCATGTCGGTACCGATGGCCCTCTCGGAGGAAGACAAGCTACAGTTGGAAAGAATCATGCGAGAAATGGAGAATGGGTCAACATCACAATGAAGAAGGTAAAATTCTACTTTCTATGAATGATGATTCGATTGGCGATCCTTATGAACTATATCAATGTTGATCTTAAGTTTGTAGAGAGCAAAGACTAAATCTTTTTCTAAGTACAACAAGTTAAGTTTTGAATTGAATAAGTGTAGGGATGAGTTACTTGTGTTAAAACAAAACAAGCTTGAGGCTATCACCTTACAAATTCAAAACACCGATTTAGTTAAAAGAAATCGGGCTCTTCAAGATGAACTTAAGAAAGAAAAAGAAATCATTGATAGTTGGACCAACAAGAATCCAAGAGTCTTTGATCTTGTGGGTGCCCCAGTAGCAAAAGAGATTCATAGGTGAACATCATCTTCGACTCTCACAACAAAGACCGAGTCCTAAACCATTTGTGTCCGGTGGCATGATTACCAATATGTTGTGCGTTCCCAAGCCCAGTGACCGGATTGAAAGACTTAATCACGAGTAGTAAGCTTCCTAACTTTGACTGGAAGAATTCTAGAGCACGAAAGTCAAGCTCTAAAGAGCATACTTGGACTCTAGATGTGCCCGATGGCAGAACACATCTCTGAGTCGAAGATGAATCTCAAGCACCACTTCCACCTTTGGAACCTCTTGAGTCTTGATCCTAGCTCGAGCTTACTCCATTACAATATAATCCACACTCTTCAAAAGAAAGGTCCGGTCTTGGTAGAACCATCACGAAAGACCATCAAAACCAACTCAACAAGAATCCAACCCAGCTGAAACTTCCACATCCTCATCCCCCATCAGGCGATCAGTTCAAAGAATCGGTGAACTAGTGAGGAAGCTAACCGACAAAATGGAATCCATTGAAAGGTCCTGAATCAATCAAGGAAACTAAGTCGCCTTCCCAAGTTCCTCAAAGTCAAAAGCCACCACCAAAAACAAGCGAAATGTGATCGTGCCACTATAGATCATACCATCGACAATTGTTATAGAATCCTTTTGCATGATCTGCAAAAGGATGATCACAAAGCTGCTGACCACTTGCAATATGTAAGTTCTCTCAATCAAGCAAACTACACCAAAGTTGGTCATCGGTATGCTTCTTCATCCAAGTCACTCAAAGTTGAGAGCTAAGCCTTTTCCTCCTTGCCCACGCGTGGCTTTAATGATCATCGCCACGATGATTGTCTTATGAACACATCTTTGTGATATTTGCGGTAACACAACTCATAAGACATCCAGCATGACATGTCATCCATGCAAGGAGAAGTTCAATGCAACCCAAATCCACCGGTCATCCTCGGTCTCTAAATGCAAAACACATGGTAGCTCATTGCACTCCACCACACGACCATGAATCGATTGCCCAATTCAAAGAAACCATGAGACCCAAGCCCACTAGTAAGTGGGTCGCGAAGAAACTAATTCGGTTTACTACTTGTGCGAGGCATGCCGGGGAGCCTATCGGCATCTAGGCGGTGGATGTTCAAGAAGCATGACGGTGTGAAGGAATATCTGCACAAGTATGTAAAGGAACCAAGGCCAAAGGTAGTATTTGGTGATAACTCATCATGTCCCACTGAAGGTTATGGTTCATTAAGCGCAATGGAATAGTTTTCTAGGATTGCTTATGTCAATGGTCTCAAATACAATCTCATCGGTGTTAGTCGGCTATGTGATGCTAAGTACATTGTACAATTCAATGACAAACAAGGTACCATTTTCAATGCCAACAAGGAAGTTGTGTTGATTGCTCTAGGAGAGCGATGTTTATGTCTTAGACATGTCAACTCTCTAAAGATGGAACTGTCTCTTTGCCAAAGCCACTGAAACTATCAACTGGGCTGTGGCACAAGAGACTCTCACACTAAACTTCAAAATATCAACAACTTAGCAAAACAAAACAAGGTCCTTGGCTTACCATCACTTTGGTTTTGCAAAAGATAAACCATGCTCGACTGTGAAAAAGGCAAACATAAAGAGCATCTTTCAAAACCAAGCAAAACTTCTCTATCAAAAGCTGCCTTCACCTCTTGCATATGGATCTCTTTGGACGGTCGGTCCTAGATCAATCCGGCATGAAAGTATATACTTGTCATTGTTGATGAGTTTTCAAGATACACTGGGTATACTTTCTTTCAAAAAGAGTCGAGCGGTGATACTATAATGTCATTCATCGAGAACATTGAAAACCGGAATGACATTACGTTGAAACAAATAAGAACCGACAATGGTCTTGAATTTAGAAATCTTGAGCTTGAGGTTGATGCGTGCCAAACGGTCGAGCTAAATCACTCAAGCTGCCACTTGTGAATGGCGGGGCCGTGTCGACAAAAGCGCTCAAGCAGAATGCAATGAAGATCCGAGGGTATAGTGTTTCCGGTCGTTATGTCCCGGTGAAAGCTATGCAATGGAATATCAAGCGTCTAGTGATCGGAGATTTGAGCGAAAAGGATTGGAATGATTATTATAACTAGAGGAAAAAGCCAACAAATTAAAAGCGGCCTAAATGCAAATTAAAGGAAATTAAAAGATAAAATCTATTAAATAAACGCTATCACTATATTTAAAATTGATAAACGTTTAAAACTTAAAACTAAAAACTTACGTTTAAAATAAAATTACGTAAACGTGTAAAATAAAAAGTGAAACTTACACAATATTAAGCCTAAAAATATGAAAAATACATTTTTACAATCCTAATAATAAAAGAAACTTTTTAGAAAAAGAAAATTATTTTTATAACTATTAAATTAATTATTATTAATTAAAAACTATTTTTAACTATTTAATAATTACCTAAAATACAAGAAAACATGAAACAAAGCTAGAAAAATAAAATTAAGACTTAGAAAAGTCTAAAATAACAAACTAGAATTTTCAAAACTATTTTTGTATTTTTCTGATTATTTTTCTATTTTCTAGGAATTAAATACTATTAAAAACTAATTAAATTATTTAAAAATACAAATTTAACTAAAAAATCTAGAAAATTATTTTTTCTCTTTTATATTTATCTTAACTTAAAAAATATGAAAATTTATTTTTTTGAAGCTTTTCTTAATTAATTGTATTTAAAGCTAATTAAAAAGTGCTAAAAAGTGATTTAAATTAAGAAAAATAGCAAACAAGCTTAGAAAAATCTGAAAATTTCAGGAAAACTCTAAAATAATATGAGGAATCTATAAAAAATGGAAAAACATGGGGTTGCTTGGAGGAATAAGGATTCGATGTGCCAAGTGCTTATAAATAAGCACTTGGATAAATAAAAGCACACCAAAAGGTACCAAACTTAAATGGAAGCTACAATAAGCTAAAGGAACTTAAATGCAACAAGAATCAACAAGCGCAACCTCGATAAGCTAATTACAGATTTGAGTATATGAGATTTTAAGCTAAAGAGCAGGATCTAGGGGTGCTACTTGAAGCCAAGAAATAAGCACTAAAATAAGTGGAAAGCAAAACCAATTATTGAGACCTAAAGTAGACTTGGGTGAGAACAGTAAACCAAAAACTAGACCTTGGTGAGCCAAGGTGAGCCTACACAAGCTCTGAAGACCTGCAGATTCCACACAGCAGACTCTGATCTCCTGCAGGCACATAAGCCTTATTGATAAGCTTATTGAGCCTTACGAAAATTTGACAAAATTCAACTAAATTGACAATAAGAAAGGGATCAATTGAACTTTTAAAAGCTACAAATTTCATTAAATTTGACTCGAAATGAGTTCACTAAAATCTCTCTAACTTGCTCAAGCAGGTTTTCAAAGTTTTGACTTTATTAACAAAACCGAGAGTTTGACTTTCTTGAGCTTTGATCTAGATTTTAAGGACTTAGGCGATATAAATAAGTGAAATGAGACTCTTGCAAGATGTATTTATGGAATATGAACACAGATTAAGCTTTTGATATGCAAAAACTTCAACAGTGAACTGTTGAAGGCAATTGAGGATGATTTTGACTTTTGGTGGTTACAAGAACAAAAGTAAGACAGATATAAACTCAAATAAGGTAGCTAAGCATGAAACAACAAGACTCTAGAACTTAACTACCCTAAACAACTGATAAAACAGCAAATCCAAACACCCTTATATATAACTGATATGAACTTTTCATGAAGCTAACTAATGAACCAGCTTGAACCAATGATTGAACAGAGTCTACATGACCATTATACAACTACACAAACAAGTTTAAGCTATCTATAACTACATTTACAAGTTCAAACAAAAACTGCCATATGACTTGGCGAAAATGATAAAATCGCTAACCACGATGTCCGACATATGCGAGCCGAAAACCAAATCCAAACCTATGCTAACCTAATCTAAATTCAACCCAAATAAACCTCTGTGCACCCATTATCAACTTCCATTCTAATTTGAGCTCTGTTGACTTTTGTTGACTAAAATGGAAAATTGTTTGAAGCGTAATATGAGCTTATACAAAGCTTACAAGGAGCTTAGATAAACTTAGTAAGGCTTGAATAAGCCAATAACAACTTGGAACATAGAATTTGAACATGAAAATAATGATAAACTTGAAAATATAAACTTATATAAAAAACTTTAATTGATACTCAAAAGTAACTTACAAAGGCTTGTAAACTTGAAAGTGATACAATGAAACTGAAATTACACCATTTTAATTTAAACTAAGACAATAATCTAAAAAACGACATAAGTGAAATTAATAAAAACTAACTACTCTCTTGAAACTGCTTCTTTCTTCTCCTTTATAGCTCCAAGTTGCCTCTCTCCTCTCTCTAAGAAAATCCCACCATAAATCCTGACCCTTGGATGAGATAACATGATCTTGGCCATTCATCACTTTTGGCGAAACTTTGTTTTGACAGCTGGGGATTGAGTGTAGATGTTGGAGGTGCATTTAATGCTCTTGGCGGAGTTGTTGAGGAGGGGAACAAGGGAGAGGAAAGGTGAGGAGGGAATAGGTGTTGCGAGAAAAAAGTGGAAACAGCAGTGGTTTGGAGGAACATTGTGCGCGGGGTGGTTGTTTGACAAGTTTGAGCAAAATATCAAAGGGGTTTACAAATGGTAAGTGACGAGGTCACAATTAGGGTTAAGGTCCAAAAAGGTTTTAAAGGCTTTAAATAACATAGGGACCAATTGTAAATTCGAAACTTAGGGACCTAGGTCGCCAATTCAAAAGTTTCTCCAAGGACTGAAAGTGACAATCTCAAAAAGTACAAGGACTAGACTTGCCAATTTCAAAATTCAGGGGCCAATCTTGCCAAATTTCAAACTTGGAGGACCATTTTGTAATTTTCTCAAACTTATGATATTTTTCATCAAAGGACTTAATTTGACAACTTTTGATTTTAAAAGGACCTTTGGTGATTTTTCTTTTGAAATTATGTGCTTTCGAGGGACCTGCTTTTTGACAACTTTTGAAACTTGGGGACTAAGCGCAATTTTGCAAATTTGATCGTTTTCATCGATTTTGATATTTTGCATTTAAAACAAATAAAACACGATTTGTGATATTTTCATCATTTTGATGCATTTTTGAGTGTTTTCGGATGATTTTGCGGTTTATATTGTACAAAATGATGAGTATTTACACACTCATCAATCCCCACATCGAGATATTGCTAGTCCCTAGCAATGATTTGAGAAAACATAATGGATTTTAATCTCTTTACCAAAAGCCATTACTTACGGAGTAGCCAAATGTTTTAGTTCAAGTAAGAACCATGGTACACCGATAACCATGTGATTTTGAGCAAACCACCGACTTCCAACTGATTTGATTCGTCTTTACGAAGCCGTTTGCTCGGACTAGCCAACTCTTAGATAAATTATCAATATTATCTTTGGTGAGCCGATTACCAATTATGGTTTTCCACGCCTTTACCACAAGCCATAATCTTGCGGACTGTGAACTCTTCACTTTTTAGGATATGGTGGTGAATACCATACAATTTTGGGCAAATTGCAAGCCGTAAGCGGATTTGATATATCTTTACCAAGAGCCGTTTGCTCTGGATTAGCCAATCCTTTTGTCTAATAGACATGGCGGATGATAACCAATTGAGTAAGTGTAAAACACTTACTCCAAAAAATTTTGGCCAAAACGGGGAATTGGTATAATTATATGATAAAATTAGTGAGAATCCCCACACTTAGAAAATGAATATTGCACTCAATATTCAAAGTGCCGTGATTATGCCGAACCGAGAACGTGAAAGGAAATACTATGGCCATTATTTAGAAAGATTTTTTTATTATTTTTATATTTTTTTAAGATATATATATATATATATACATGTGGGGTACTCCACACTTAGTGTAGTACACAAATATGGTGAAAACCCATGTTTAGCTCTTGTTTTTGATTACCGAGTCGCTAGCTTGACTCGACCCCGAATTCATTGGTTCATGGGGAAGTAAGTGGAAGAGACAATCTCCATCGGACTTTCATTCAAAATGTTTGTATAAACATTTGAAGCACGTGAAAGTTCCACACCGATGAGATATATATAGAACCGGCTCAAAAATGATAAATGAAAATGCCGGGGTCAAAGATAGTGTCTTCATTCCCGAAGGAGTGAAGATGGAGAGAAATCACAAGATATTTGAGGAAAGGAAGAAAGGTTTTGATAACAATCAAGATCCATTCTTCATCCTCAAATGTAGACATATCGGGAGGAAGGGTGAAGGTAGTATCATCAATAAGCAAACTCGTATGATAGAGTACACCTTCCTCCGAGCCAATATCATCCTCAAGATCAAAATAGAAATGATCATGTTCGGAGGAGATATGTCATGAGAGAGTTCACCGGAGAACTCTTCATGAAGAGAATCATTCACATGAGGTGAAATAGTGAACTCTTGTTCCATTGTGGGCTCATCACTATCCTCAATCCGAGTATCATAGAGTGGATTCTCGAAATTGAAGTGAATTCGAGTCGAATTCAAATAGAGGATTGGTGAAAGTAGCTTTTAATGTTTCGGGAACAAAGTGATCAACATTCTCTATTGGATTGTTGGGATAAGAAGTGAGTGAGCGATCATTATCAATGAGACTTTCGGTCTCCCGGATCGGCTTGAAATCAAAGAGTGGATTGATGTGAGTGAGTTCACCGAGAACTCCTCGAGAAGGATCGACATCAGTTGTGGAAGTGATGCCTCAGCGTGCTCGATGTTTCTATAGGAAGCACAATCGTCGCTAAAATCGGAGAAAGTTTCAAAATGATCATTCGAACACTCAAGAGGGAAGAGAATCACACATATGGTCGAATTCCACGTGACTCTCTCGGGATTGGGACAAGGTTCTCAACACTAGACTTTATGAATTAGTCCGATTCCTTTTGAGAACAATTGTCAAGATGCTCGTCCCCCATGTTCGGAGAGTGAGTGGGAGCTTGGGTGTGATAGCGGTTGTTTGAGAATGAATCTCAACTGTGGGATATCAACCGATGAACTTGATGAATATTTATAGAATTGAAGGATATCAAGTGTATCCTCATCATCAACCGCATCGGGAATAAAGCGAAATTGAGAGCTAGATCTGGTGCTTTTGTATTTTAATTAATTCCCTAATAGAGTTTTCACCGCAACTGGGAATCTAATTTAGCGACTGTTCTTGACCTAACAATTCTTCCATGGATTTTGATTTGGATTATCTTGGGAGTGTTTACATTCCTTCAATCTTTCACTAAATCCAAAAGATCAAGGAGAAGATTTTGAGGAAGTGGATCGGTGAGGTGGTGCACGATTCATTTGGTCTTGTAGAGGTTGGTCATGATCTGAAGAGTCGTAATTGTTACAAGGAAATGGATTCCTTGTTTGACAATCCGAGCTAGAGTGAGGACCTCCACAATACTCATGACATAAAGCTGATGTGGTGTGTAGTCACATGTGTTGTAGTCAAAATTGTTATCGAGAACACCGCTCATAGACAAGCGTGTTTCGATTGACAATCGAGCGGTGTGAACCACCACAAGACTCTAGCATAAAAGCTACTTGAGTCTCACGTGTGGTAGCCGATGGAATAAATCGGTTGTGTTATGGTAGGAATAGAGATCACGGTTATAAACGGACCCGTTTCCACGACTCCACCATGCTACAAGCGGGGCAATTGCCACCATTATAAGGACCACCACACCATTGACAACCAAGAGGGTGAGGATAAGACATAGAAAGAATCAAAGGTTTCGGAGGGTAGGGATGAAGAATCAAAGATGTGAGAGGGTAAAGATGGATATTTTTGGTATTTTTGAAAACATTTTGCAAAACAAAGAATGAAAATCTTTTGGATTTTTGATTTTAAAAGAAAATATAAACATATCTGATGGTATAAACAAAGAGTGAATATCCAAATCACTAATCGCTAAGCGGAGATAATCGGCATAGCTCCCGTGGCGCCAAAATTTGATGCGTGCAAGCAGTCGAGCTAAATCGCTCGAGCACTGGCTGTGAATGGCGGTATCGTAATCGACTTAAAGCGCTCAAGCACGAATGCAATGAAGATCCGAGGAGTATAGTGTTTCCGTGTCGTTATGTCGGTAATGAGCTATGCAATGGAATATCAAGCGTCCAGTGATCGGAGATTTGAGCGAAAAAGGTTGGAATGATTATTATAACTAGAGGAAAAAGCCAACAAATTAAAAGCGGCTTAAATGCAAATTAAAGGAAATTAAAAGATAAAATCTATTAAATAAACGCTATCACTATATTTAAAATTGATAAGCGTTTAAAACTTAAAACTAAAACTTACGTTTAAAATAAAATTACGTAGCGTGTAAAATAAAAGTGAAACTTACACAATATTAAGCCTAAAAATATGAAAAATACATTTTTACAATCCTAATAATAAAAGAAACTTTTTAGAAAAAGAAAATTATTTTTATAACTATTAAATTAATTATTATTAATTAAAAACTATTTTTAACTATTTAATAATTACCTAAAATACAAGAAAACATGAAACAAAGCTAGAAAAATAAAATTAAGACTTAGAAAAGTCTAAAATAACAAACTAGAATTTTCAAAACTATTTTGTATTTTTAAGTTATTTTTCTATTTTCTAGGAATTAAATACTATTAAAACTAATTAAATTATTTAAAAATACAAATTTAACTAAGAAAAATCTAGAAAAATATTTTTTCTCTTTTATATTTATCTTAACTTAAGAAAAATGAAAATTTATTTTTTTGAAGATTTTCTTAATTAATTGTATTTAAAGCTAATTAAAAAGTGCTAAAAAGTGATTTAAATTAAGAAAAATAGCAAACAAGCTTAGAAAAATCTGAAAATTTCAGGAAAACTCTAAAATAATATGAGAATCTATAAAAATGGAAAAACATGGGGTTGCTTGGAGGAATAAGGATCGATGTGCCAAGTGCTTATAAATAAGCACTTGGATAAATAAAAAGCACACCAAAAGGTACCAAACTTAAATGGAAGCTACAATAAGCTAAAGGAACTTAAATGCAACAAGAATCAACAAGTGCAACCTCGATAAGCTAATTACACAGTTTGAGTATATGAGATTTTAAGCTAAAGGCGGGATCTAGGGGTGCTACTTGAGCCAAGAAATAAGCACTAAAATAATTTGGAAAGCAAAACCAATTATTGAGACCTAAAGTAGACTGGGTGAGAGCAGTAAACCAAAAACTAGACCTTGGTGAGCCAAGGTGAGCCTACCAAGCTCTGCAGAGACCTGCAGATTCACATCAGTTCTACGGTTCTCTGCACAGACACATAAGCCCTATTGATAAGCTTATTGAGCCTTACGAAAATTTGACAAAATTCAACTAAATTGACAATAAGAAAGGGATCGGTGAACTTTTTAAAAGCTACAAATTTCATTAAATTTGACTCGAAATGAGTTCACTTAAAAATCTCTCTAACTTGGCTCAAAGCAGGGTTTCAAAGTTTTGACTTTATTAACAAAGCGAGAGTTTGACTTTCTTGAGCTTTGATCTAGATTTTAAGGACTTAGGCGATATAAATAAGTGAAATGAGACTCTTGCAAGATGTATTTATGGAATATGAACACAGTTAAGCTTTTGATATGCAAAAACTTCAACGTGAACTGTTGAAGGCAATTGAGATGATTTTGACTTTTGGTGGTTACAAGAACAAAAGTAAGACAGATATAAACTCAAATAAGGTAGCTAAGCATGAAACAACAAGACTCTAGAACTTAACTACCCTAAACAAGCGATAAAGCAGCAAATCGAACACCACTTATATATAAGCGATATGAACTTTTCATGAAGCTAACTAATGAACCACTTGAACCAATGATTGAGCAGAGTCTACATGACCATTATACAACTACACAAACAAGTTTAAGCTATCTATAACTACATTTACAAGTTCAAACAAAAGCGCCATATGACTTGAAAAGCGAAAATGATAAAATCACTAACTATTGGATGTCCGACATGCGGGGCGAAACCAAATCGAAACCTATGCTAACCTAATCTAAATTCAACCCAAATAAACCTCTGTGCACCCATTATCGACTTCCATTCTAATTTGAGCTCTGTTGACTTTTGTTGACTAAAATGGAAAATTGTTTGAAGCGTAATATGAGCTTATCTAAAAGCTTACAAGGAGCTTAGATAAACTTAGTAAGGCTTCAATAAGCCAATAACAACTTGGAACATAGAATTTGAACATGAAAACATGTGATAAACTTGAAAATATAAACTTATATAAAAACTTTAATTGATACTCAAAAGTAACTTACAAAGGCTTGTAAACTTGAAAGTGATACAATGAAGCGAAATTACACCATTTTAATTTAAACTAAGACAATAATCTAAAAAGCGACATAAGTGAAATTAATAAAACTAACTACTCTCTTGAAGCTTCTTTCTTCTCTCTTTATAGCTCCAAGTTGCCTCTCTCCTCTCTGAAAATCCCACATAAATCCGACCTTGGATGAGATAACATGATCTTGGCCATTCATCACTTTTGGCGGAAACTTTGTTTTGGCGATGGGGATTGAGTGTAGATGTTGGAGTGCATTTAATGCTCTTGGCGGAGTTGTTGAGGAGGGGAACAAGGGAGAGGAAAGGTGAGGAGGGGGAATAGGTGTTGCGAGAAAAGTGGAAAGGCAGTGGTTTGGAGGGAACATTGTGGGCGGGTTGGTTGTTTGGTGGGCAAGCTAAATATCAAGGGGTTCACAAATGGTAAGTGACAGTGCATGTTAAACAAGGTCAAAAAGGTTTTAAAGGCTTTAAATAACATAGGGACCAATTGTGTAAATTCAAACTTGGAGGACCTAGGCGCCAATTAGAAAAGTTTCTCAAGGACTTAAAGTGACAATCTCAAAAAGTACAAGGACTAGACTTGCCAATTTCAAAATTCGAGGGGCCAATCTTGCCAAATTTCAAACTTGGAGGACCATTTTGTAATTTTCTCAAACTTATGGTATTTTTCATCAAAGGACTTAATTTGACAACTTTTGATTTTAAAAGGACCTTTGGTGATTTTTCTTTTGAAATTATGTGCTCGGGAATTGTTTTGACAACTTTTGAAACTTGGGGAATAAAGCGCAATTTTGCAAATTTGATCGTTTTCATCGATTTTGATATTTTGCATTTAAAACACATAAAACAACGATTTGTGATATTTTCATCATTTTGATGCATTTTGAGTGTTTTCGGATGATTTTGCGAGTTTATATTGTACAAAAATGATGAGTATTTACACACTTCGTCAAGAGTTTCTGTGATGAGAAGGAATCTCCCAAAATTTCTCATCTCCTTATACCCACGAACAAATGGGGTGGTGAAAGAAAAAGCGAACTCTCATTGAAATTTGCGAGAACCATGTTAAATGGCTCGGCCCTTCAAGCATTTGAATTTGAAAGCGGTTAAAGCGACTGTTACACTCAAAGCAGGTCAATCATTGTCAAAGACATAATAAAACCCCATATGAGATATTCAAAGGTAGACTTCGACATCGCTTACTTTCATGTGTTTGGATGTCTGTGTTTATTCATAACCACAAGGATCATCTAGGCAAGTTCGATGCTAAAGGCGATGATGGATACTTTCTAGGTTACTCGCGATCTCCAAAGCCTTGAGGTATTTAACGAGGAGACAACAAGTTGAGAAACTTTTCATGTCACCTTTGATGAAAGTGTAGAAAGCATCAGTTCACCAACAACGATGGAGGATATAGGAATTGACAACTCATCAAGATATCCTCTGATGAGTACAACTCGAAACCAATTACTCATACCAGTGATCTTGACATCTCATATTATGTCTTGCCTCACAACTGTCGCAACCAACTATCGGTGAATTCATTGATAATCGATCGGTCCGGCGGGATAGGTATCAGCGATCGAATGATCGGGATCACGTAACTCAAGAACCTCTACGAACAAGACACCTCAACGGATGATCTAAATGATCATGTGGCTCTTGCACTGAACTCACACCGAACTCCGGTGACATCTTCAAGCTCGGATCCCGGACCACAAAGTAAGTGGACAAGATCTCGGGACATTGAGCTTGTAAACATCATTGGTGAACCAGCGAGGCATGCTCGCTAGAAGCATGGCTACTAACTAACTGCGACTTGACCGGCCATGAATATCTATATGTTGATTACCTATCGGAGATAGAACCCGAAAGTGTCATGAGGCTCTAAAATACCCAATTGGGTTCGGGGCTATACAAGAAGAAGCTGTTGTTTGATAAAACAAGGTCATGACCTTGATCAAATATCCTCGGGATGTAGTAGTCATAGGAATGAAGTGGGTTTTCGAAACAAAGCCCGATGAAAGCAACATCATTAAAAACAAAGTCGGACTTGTAGCCAAGGTTCTGATCAACAAGAAGGCATTGACTATGATGAAACATTTGCTCTGTTGCAGAATGGAAACCATCGGATCTTCCTTGCATATCAACATACATGAACTTCGAGGTCTACAAATGGATGTTAAAAGTGCATTCTTAAATGGTGATCTCAAGGAAGATGTATATGTTCGGCAACCTCCGGGCTTTGAGGTAGTGAATTCCACGACTATATGCAAGCTTGACAAAGCACTTTATGGACTTAAACAAGCTCCCGGGCATGGCATGAGACTCTCGGCCTTCACGATACAAAACAAGTTTGTTAGAGGAAAGATAGACAACCACTTTGTTTGTCTATAGAACTCAACAGGATGTTATTATAGTCAGTGTATGTTGATGACATCATCTTTGGCTCGACAAACTACAAACTTTGCAAGCAGTTTGAAAAGCGATGACAAAAGTTTGAAATGAGCATGATGGGGGAACTCACATACTTTCTTGGACTACAAACTAAACAAGCGATAAAGGAATATCCATCGGTCAAGAGAAATACACGAAATCTCTTGAAGAAATATGAGATATCTGTTGTGCCTTAGTGAAGACTCCAATGGTCCCACTAACAACCTTGGACTGATCTCCTTGCCGTCGGTCAATTAAACTCATTTCATAGGGATTGTAGGCTCATTGATGTATCTAGCGCTTCTAGACCGGACATCCGATTCTCGGTCTGTCTAATAGCAAGATATCGATCAATCTAAAGAATCCCAAACCTTGGACTCTATTATCCAAAATGCTCGGGGTTTGATCTCAAGGTTACTACGATTACGATTATGTTGGGCGCAACATGGACGGAAAAAAGTACCTCGAGGTCTGTCAATTTCTTGGAGGAAAACTAGTTTGTTGGGTGCTAAAAGCAACAATCGGTGGCTATGTCCTCAGTGAAGGCGAATATGTAGGCTGCGGCGGGATGTTGTGCCAATGTATTATGGATGAAAAGTCAACTCGTTGACTATGACATCCATTACAAATAGTGCCCATCTTACGTGATAACACCGGTGCTATTGCAATCTCAACAACCACATCCTCCACCAAAGAACCAAACACATTGATATCGAGATATCACTTCATCGGGATCGCATAATGAAGGAGACATTGAACTTCATTTCATCCCTCACGAATATCAACTAGGCGATATCTTCACAAAACCCTTGGATGAACCTACCTTGAGGCGAAAATTTGAATTAGGAATGCTTGACATTGAAAGTCGGTGTCGAAAACCAATCTCGATAAGCTCTACGAAATGGTTCATCCTCCTGAACATCAAAACAAACCTCTCTTTGAATGAGTAAGACTCGCTCGGGGTCCACTGACGAAAAGCATTGAATGAGTAACTAAATGCTCCAAGTATTAGTTACTTAAATGTCCTAGGTTGGTAATCTCACCAATTTAATATAGGAATATATGTCTTCTTTGTCGGGGTCTCATCACTTACCCACGGCATTAAATGCCCTCTCGCACATAAAATATCAATGGATATTTTAAACCTTTACAAAAAGTGCACTCTTCTTGTGCATTGCAATTGTTCCTTGAAATCTGGAGTTTTCTTCTTTGGTAGTGGTGGGTGGCATTAAATGTGTGGAATTTCAAGCGTTTTCAAAAATCGTCTTTACATATCACGTTTATGCAAAACCACCCTCTCACCACTCATAAATACCCTCCTCTCAACAAGAAAACACACACAAATTATTTTACGCAACAAAACTACATCAAAATCCTTTCTCAAATCGAGAAAAATTTGTGTGTTCTTAAAATCTTTAAACCTTCTTTTGAAAAACCTTCCTTGTAAACATTTACAAAATTTTCATCACAAACTTGAGAGATCTTAAACCCTTGATTGTTCTAGTCAAAATATTTCTTTTCAAACCCTAAAATCCTTTTATATGGAAATGGCTAGAACACAATCTCTCAGTTTGCTTCTCGTTAGGTAGGAGATCTTACAAATGTTGAATTTAAAACTAATAATGTCATAGGCAAATTTGAATACCACAAGCTGTCGACCTACAAAGACATTATAAAATTTTTATTTAGCGCTTAGCAGCGGCCTTTATTCGGTGTCCTCCATTGTTTACAAAATCTCATCGAGGGAGTTTTGGGCAGACTAAGGCCTTTGACCGACACCTCTGCGATGAGAACAACCTCGGACCTCTCGGAATATCTCATCGATTTAGTCTTCATGGGGGCAACAACAATTCACCACTGGACTATAAAGGTTTTGCACTTCAGCGAGGGCTGGATTACAATAAAGGAGTTTATATGGCCCATCTGAACCTTCACGATGAAGGATGTGTTAAAACAAATCATTTTAGATCCAACTTTTTGGACAAGACCCAGGTCACCAAAAGCTCTTTTCCAGTGGCTTGGAGGATCCTATTCGCTTTCGTGATTCGGGTCCTCGGCGGGAACCTCATCATCTTGAACAAGTTAATTCTATTCGATTGATGATGGCATCTTTGATGAATGGGGTCATTGTCGACATAGGGGAGATCATTCACGGTGATCTCGTGACCAAGCTTCTGAGCAAAACTAGGATGAAATACGTTTACGTATCCTAGGTTTGTCTCTTGTGCTTCTAAGTGTTACTAGGTACAAACTATCTCGGGAAGAAAAATTTGGCGCTTTACGGCATCTGAGGCCAATCAAATTTTCAAAGACCCATCCCTTGTCACTCCTATTGAATTGTGGCCCACATGATTTACGTAAACAATCGAGTGGATCGGTGTCTCAAACCACCGCTCCCAAAAGAGTAGGGAAGTCTCGAGGCGGGACTAAGACTAAACCAAAGTCTCGGGGACAGAGGCTTTAGGAACACTTGCCTAAAAGGCACAAAAAGCCGAGACTAAGCAGACACGCCTTGACGAGACAACATCACCCGTGACAACGAAGGACAGCGATACATCATAGTCGGTGCCGCGGTCACATCTACTACTCCCAAGATCAGAGAAACAAACAACCCGGTGGTAGGGAGGCGCCTTCCTACGCTGATGATGACATTAACAAATCAAGTCTTTATGCGAGGGCACATTGATCAATCCCAAAGACTGGGGAAACAAACAACCAGCGATAGGGATACAACAATCACCGACTCATGAAAGCCTTTGGAAACACCACAGGTGTCTCGGGTGTCAGCCAGGGACAAAGACTCGGAGGGAACCCTCCGATCTGAACAAAAACCAATCGACTCGGAGAAGGCCTTTGGGAAACTCCACGGTGTTTGAGGGTCAACGGGGACAAAGACTCGGAGGATATATACACTGCGATATGGAACCCATCACCAACCACCTCCCAATTCTTGATGTCTTTGGTATTCTATTCTCGGAGGATGAACTTCTTTGAGGCAGAAGATGAAATTTGTCATTTGGAGAAGAAATGGGCCGAGGTTCAATCGAACAAGAGCCTCGGCTGATCCAAAGGAGCATCTTGAGTCGCCATTTCATCCGAGAAGATAATGACTTAGACTCCTCATCCTCCAGCTCTGGGGAATTTAACGTTTGACAACATTCTTCCGGTCATCGAAAAGCGGTGGTTCGGTGGATCACTAAAGCCTCAATGAAATTTGTACCTTGGGGTTCTTGAACAATTTTGGGATCAACACACTAAAGCGGCAGCAACTGCGATCTTGATCGATGTGCTCACCTTGATGAAAATGTTCATGAGCACAGAGATCTTATGTACCAACACCTTATCGATTTGGATGAAAACACGGTTAAGTTCTCAAGCATCTTGATCATGTGGAGTTACAATTGATGAAATCGGGGATCTTTGTTAAAGAAGACCAATAATCAATGCCAAAAGTCTTGGAAGCCAGGTTGAGGTGTATGAAAAATTCATCTCGACTCACCGAGGCGATTGAAATGCTACAATCGCAAATGTTCGGGGTCTCCAATCTTGATTCGGTCTCTTGAAACCTCGGTGGACTCTTTGAACACTCGGTGGTATTATAGCTCGAGCCTCATCTTCATGGCTGGAATCTTGGTCCCCGAATAGTTGCATTAGAGATCTCTCAGGCTAACACGGATGCAAAGGTCATTTGGTCTTCAAGATACTTGAGATTAAGGCCATGATCACGAAATCTATCGGGCATTCAAGGTCAAGCAACTCAAGTCCCCTCGGCTGCTCAACTCTTGCCCTCACTGAGTTCGACAGCTTGAGGGAGAATCTTTCTTGAAGAAACTCCTCTTCCATCGAGGGGAAGCAAACACCACAGATCTCGATGGCTTCCCACATCATACACTGATCTCGGCAATACCCATCTCCTCACTACCACCACAAACATCTACAACAACAACAGCGTGTCACAACATCAATCTTGACAACACCACCACCCCTAGTTGCATCATCTTCCTCGGGGCCGGGACAAAGGCAAAGGCAAAATGACAAGCTGCTTGAGCTGAGAAGATTCCTATAAAATCAGTGACCTTTGAATACATGCTCACACCACAATGCAACTTAGTAAACATCTTGCTAAAGAAGAAGACAGATTGAAACAAGGAGGAAGAAAAGAGAGAGAAGTTAATCGCAAGGTTGTCGTGAAGAAGCCGAGAACATGGGATTAGATCCAAGCAAGCTTGAAAAGGGTCGAGTGGGCAAAGTTCAAGGATGCTCATTTGCTCGGATAATTTTGATGAGGAAAGCGGTTCAAAAACAAAAGAAAAGGAAAGTTTGAAGTCATCGAGCAAGAGGCGAATTGATCATTACAAGCTGGACAATGACAAGCGAAGGAAGCCTAAGAAAATCAACGATGTCAAAATCATCCCACTCGAACCACTAGCAATGAATGTCTGAGGGGGTGATAAGAGACATTTTCGAGATTCATGATCCTTAACTTTTGTTGATTTTGGGACCATGAACTCGATGAGCTTGGTCCAATCATTGAAAATAAGCAAAATAAGGTGGTCGAGGACACGATGAAGATGCTCGACAAAAGATATGAAAGGTGAGATGCACCATTATTGGAATTCACCGCCTTGACACCTCGAGGATCTCAACCACAAGCATCCAGCGAGGAAAAGAGTTGAGTTCCAACACGAGATCAAAGTGCACAGGCTTAGAATGCAGAGAGTGCACGAGGGTGTGAAATTTATGAGCGTCTAGTGATTGAAGAACACGAAAGAGGGCTATTTTTCATTGATGTCTCACGGGAACCCGGCATTCCAAAGGTGGAGTGATGTCGATCGAGCGAAAGTGGCTACTATGATCGCCTATATTCCGAGTGGCCTCTCGGATCGAATCCCAAAAAAAATCGGGTTTGTCAAGACACGAATACTGAATAAGAGACCATCATGACAGAAACACTCATCACCAAGAAAGTAAAGCTTGAAGCCTTGGGGAATCCATACGGGCGACATCATGTTATATTTTCTTTGTACTAGTGATAGGAACCATGTAAGATGATTAATAAACATGTATGTTTTGTTAAAATACTCGATGTTCTATATTGTATTCATTAGTACATTCGATTGTAAGAAGAAGCCATTTGCTCACTTACACTTCGATCAAACACTAACCTATTTGTATATCGAATAGGGAGGCTGATGGGTTCGATAAATACCCAATCCCAATAATCTAGGATTTGAATAGAAAATAACCTAAGTGTTTAATCCGTTAAACACTATCGGTCCTTGGAGTGCATAGTCTCTCGTGAGCCATCTTCGAGATACTCGGTACAAGGCGAAGAAGAAGCCTCTCCTCGGCAAAGCGAAACTTATTGGGTGAAGACTAAGTCAAGAAGAAGATGGTGGATTAGGTGAGTGATGACAATAACTCACCCAATCCTAAGAACTCTCTCCAACCGTTAGCAAGACAAGACTGAAGGAAGAGGCGAAGGCTTTGAAGGCGAAGAATGAGCGGGACTAGGCGGGAAAAGTTTACCCAGATAAAACTAAGTCCCCAAGTGCTTTACCCGATAAAACTAAGTCCCTATCTACTAAAGCCATATCTTCCCATTTATAGTAGCGGCGATACTAAAGTTCTCTGTTAGGAAAGAAGCTTGTCACCGACTACTAATAACAAATGTGATAATCAAATATATCTATATTCGTGATTCTTGTGATCAATCATTTGTCTTCTAGGTTAAAGTTAAAATCATACTTGTATAAATAACATAAGAGAATGAGTGAAAAGTTTAAACATGAATTGTAAAAACACACACACACAAGCCAACTTTTCACTCTTCCAAATCAACTTTATCCTTGAGATAGCTCAGTGGATTCTA